>PVKC010000448.1:11712-67835 GCA_004027635.1 Crocidura indochinensis | reverse complement strand
AAAAAAAAAAAAAAAAAAAAAAAAAAAAAAAAAAAAAAAAAAAAAAAAAAAAAAAAAAAGAAATGAGCTTATAATGCGGTGGGCAAGGACAGAATACAAGATGAACATCTTGCATATACAAAACATACGTTAATCATAGGGAATACTCTTAATATATACTGTATGCATGAGGGCTAGCCCCCGTGCTAGCCCCCACGCAGTTTTGAAAATGAAGACTGGTGAGAAAAATTTTCATAACTGTCCCAGCCCAACCCAGTGCAACTCAGTATATCCCAGCACCCCCCCCCCCCCCAAGAAGACCTTCAACCTGAGGTCTTCCAAAACCCCATGCCAGCAAGAGCTAGCCTCCAGAACAGAAAAGGATTCAGTATAGAACTGGAAGTCAGACATCTGCCCGCCCTCCTCCTGGTGCCCTTCTACCCCTGTTGCTGGGGGAAGGGCAGGGATAGCCTGGAGACCCCTAAAGAGTAGTATTTCCGGAAACCGCCATTCTGGCTACCTGGGCTGGCACCCAAGGAAGGCCTGGAGTCTGGGGGGGGGGGGGGGAGGGAAGAAGGGAATGGCTGGGGGCCTGCCAAGCCTCCCAGCACCTCCCAGGCAAGAGAGAAGGCCTTTGGCCTGGGGTCTCCCCGAACCCCATACCGGCAAGAGCTAGCCTAGTGCAGGAGGAGGGGCGGGATAAGCCTGGGGATGCTTTTAGAGTCCTTCTGGCACCCAAGAGCTAGCCTCCAGAATAGATCATACGTAATTTTTAAGTGCCATCAGGAGTGATCCTTGAGCATAGAGTCAGGAGACAGCCCGAAGAACCACTGATTATCTACCCCAACCCAAAGGAAATATGATGATAGTTTGATGGGATCATTTTACAACATTCATACTTGATTTTCTCTTACCTTACCTCCAACACTTGCTGCCACTTTTAATATATTTTATGGTACTTTTTTTTTTTTTTGGTTTTTTTTTTTTTTTTTGGAGGGGGTACACCCAGTGACGCTCAGGGTTTACTCCTGGCTATGCGCTCAGAAGTCGCTCCTGGCTTGGGGGACCATATGGGACACCAGGGGATCGAACCGTGGTCCGTCCTAGGCTAGTGCAGGCAAGGTAGGCACCTTACCTCCAGCGCCACTATTTTACTCCGGCCCCATTTTATGGTACTTTTTTTAAGGTACTTTTATACAACTGTTACTTTTTAAAATTTTTATCTTATTCACTCTTAATTTCAGAATTACATATATATAACTATGTACACATATACATTATATACATATATATATACATTTACTTATATATATAATTATATACTGGTATATTACAAATACTGATCTTTGTTTTCTTTGTTTTTCTGGACCACATCCATTTGACACGCAGGGGTTACTTCTGGATATGCGCTCAGGAATCGCCCCTGGCTTGGGGACCATATGGGATGCCGGGGGGGGGGGGGTCAAACCACCGTCCGTCCTAGGCTAGAGCTTGCAGTCAGACACCCTACCTCTAGTGCCACCTTTCCAGCCTCAAATACTGATCTTTTGAAATACCTGATTTCTGGGGGCCTGAGCCTTAACAAACACAACATGATGAGTATATTTCTTTTACATGTCCAACCTGGGTTCAAATCCGAGCATCCCATATCGTTCCCCAAGTCTGCCAGAAGTAATTTCTGAGTGCAGAGTCAGGAATAACTGTGAATTATGGAGTATGACCTCCAGACCACACACATACATATTATATCTTAGTTCTCTTTAAAGGATGGGTGAATTTTAGGTGTTTATCCTTGATACCCTTTATGAAGCTGTCAGTAGTCTATACTAAGTTCATCTTAACCTGAATCTGATATTGCTTACTTAAAAATTTTTAATTTCTATCTTCATCATAATCTTTTTTGAATTCACAATTACTTTTTTGAGTTCTCTTATGTTTCTAAGTTATTATGCTAAAAATATAATCTTCACTGTTTTGAGTTTGGATAGAGTTTGTTCTCATCTTTTTAAGTCCTATTACGTTGAAGTGACTTTTGTGGTCCTGGCAATATCACCTGGGCCTCTCACATGTAAGATGTTATTCTACCATTGTGCCTCTTTTCTGCCACCCTAATGTCTTTTTATTTGCCTGATTATTGGGAATCTTGATTAGTAACTTAAAACTGAGCTGCTTTTCTTTTACTTGTGAAACTGATAGTGCTGTAACTTTACTATTTTGTTTCTGATGTTTGTCTTAGGTACCCAGGTAATCAAGTGCATATCTACTACTATGAAGCAAGTTAGGAAGATGAAAGCTCTGAGGATGCATGCTTCTTGTGTGGCCATATTGTTAACCCTTGCTATGGTCTAGTGCTGAGACATAAGTTTCTATACTTAAAAATGTATAGGCTTACCCATACCAATACAGATATCAGGAGATATAGTCAGAGCACATTCTCCATTGTTGTCCTTGGTAAGGGTCCCAAGCTATATGGAAACACCCTTCATTTTGAGCTTCATTTCACCTTTGTCAATGATATATACCTCTCCACTTTGCCCTATCCAAAGTCTGTGACTGAGCTCTTTGGTTTTGCTTCTATTGCCCTGTCCTGGTGAGATTCATTGCATCTGTGTGTTTCTCCCTCCACCTACTTCCTGTCTCAAAAATACAGAGCTCACAGTGTTTTTACTGATGATATCTGTGTCCTGTGTGGTTTGTGCTGATTTCTCAGGTTCAGGGCTGCTTCAGCCTTACCATCATGAAGTGGGACTCAAGAGTTGTCACTGAAAAAATTTTAGTTATTTATTTGGATAACCAAGAAGGGCATTTTAAATAATAATTATTATTGGAACATGTTCCTAGGATAGTGATAATTTTTCTCAGCATGTTGATAAGATTGCTCAACTTTGGTTACAAAAAAATCAAGTTGCATAGTAACAGAAGTTCCATTAAGAACATCTATTCCTTGGTCTTGCCAACATCAGAAGCCAGTTTATTATTTTTATTTAATAGCACATTGTCTTTTTCTTCTAAAGCCTCTAGACTAAAACATGATTTGCTAAATTTTCTTTTATTTACCAGATTTTGACCTTCATAAAAACGAATTATCTATTACATAATTAATTTTATTATTTAAATAAATATGTGTAAGCCAAATATTAAATTATATAAAAAGATTTTACATTTATGAGAAAATAGTTTCTGAGAAAGTTATATATGTACTTTGTTTCCACAAAACTTCATTTAGTTGTCCATATTTTTTAAGAGTGCAGGAAAACAGTATGTAGAAAAAAGTACTGAATTTGTGGCCAACTATAATATCAGTTTAGACACTAAACATATGATTTTAAACATTGTAATTATATCCTCTGAGCCTATATTTTCTCATTTGTATAATAGAGATAATTTATATTCACACAGTCATTATGAGAATTAAATCAAACAAAATAATAGTGCATGTGGAATTACCTGTCATGGTATACACAAAGAGAAGAATATACTGCCCCAATTTATGCCTCTATGAAATAATGTTATTTTGATCTGCTACTATTTTGAGAAACATTTTTGGGTAACAATAAGACCTATAAGCATCTCTGAAAACCATATTCTTTTGTCAATGACTTTCCAATTTAGTTGTAAGTGTGCCTCCCCCATAAGAAAGAAAAGGATAATTAATTCTTATCCTGATAATAGGCAATCTTATCCTGATAATAATTCAAATCCACCTAATAATCATAACTTGGCTTAAGATGATAACATTATAAAGTGACTTCATCCCCCTCCCAATTTTGGACAAGTTAGACAAGACATTTAGGGTGGTGATTTGAATTACTGAGGGGTTTTGCCTCAAGTTTTCCAAGAGTTCATCCATGCACATAAGAAATATGCAATTATTTAATTCTTGTTTTTATCTCATCAATATTTTGCTATAAGTGAAAGTCTCTGAAGACCCTTGCAGGAAAGAGGAACATTACATTTCTCTTCTAAAATTTGTACATGTAAATTTTGACATTACACTTTCCCTAGAGCTTGCATATAGGAACCTGAAAGAATCCAGTGAAGAATAGGTATTATTATAGTCAAATCTGATTTTTGAGAAGTATAATGTCTGTCTCAAATACAGGCAGTCAGTGGAGGAGGAAGGAAATCAGGAGCTTTGGTAGTGGTAATGTTACAGTGGTGAAAAGGGGTATTCTTTGAATGACTAAAACCCAACTACAATCATGTTTGTAATCATGATGTTTAAATAAAAACTTTATTTTAAACAAATCTGATTCTTTGATTATATCTATAAAATGCTCAGTGAAGAAAAAGGTACAAATTGATTGACTCTTCATCTCCAAAGTTAGGCTTAGTCAAATGTTTGCCTGTACTATTTTCTTGGGTATTAAAACTTTGTTTGTTAAAGGAGTTGTATAAGTCCTCTTTTTTCTTTTTTTAATTAATTAATTAATTAATATATTTTATTTAAACACCTTGATTACATACATGATTGTGTTTGGGTTTCAGTCATGTAAAGAACACCACCCATCAATAGTGCAACGTTCCCATCACCATTGTCCCAAATCTCCTTCCTCCCCACCCAACCCCTGCCTGTACTCTAGACAGGCTCTCCTTTTCTTTTTTTGTTTTGTTTTGTTTTGTTTTTTGGGTCACACCTGGCAGCGCTCAGGGGTTACTTCTGGCTCAACACTCAGAAATCGCTCCTGGCATGCTCTGGGACCATATGGGATGCCAGAATTCCAACCACCATCCTTCTGCATGCAAGGCAAACACCTTACCTCCATGCTATCTCTCCTTGTCGGGTTCTCTTTTTTCTTTAATTTTTCTTTTCCTCAGAGAAATTTTTGCTTTATTTTCTTCATCCTTTGTGTCTGTTGTTATAGATGAAGTTTGCCTTTCCTCTTGTATTAGAGCTGAGTGTTGTAAGCAGTAATGATATCCTTTTTGCTAAAACAGGTAGCCACAAATACCATGTTCTTTGTCCAAATAGGAGTCCTGATCCAAACAAGGTCTGAGTGTTGGAAAGTATCATTTTAAGAGGTCCTGATTCAAATTGGGCCTTAGCATTGGATAGCATCATTCCAGTTTCAACTGCCAAGATCACATATTAGAGGGTCAGTAATATGAGGCACTTCACATGTATGAGGGTGAGGGAAAAACACAGATTTCTCCAACATTTTTATGTAAAAATTTTTGGTTTCTTCAACTCATTGTAGGAGCAAACTTTTTTAATTTTAGCGTCTACTATACATATGATATGTGTCACATTGTAAAATCATTCTATGAAAGACATGCCTTTAAAAATTAGCTTGACAAATGTATTAATACAGTTCATAAAGAAAAATGTTTAAAAAATAGTTCACATTGCCTTTTCATTTTAGCTAGAAATTAAAGTTACTAAGAGTTAAGAATGCAAGTTAGTATATGTGAATGGCTTTTCTGTTTTCTTTGTGCAAGACAGTAGGGTGTATGTCTGGATAAAGAAACATAATGCTTATGAGATATGGAGAAGCATTTTGCTAAGGGAAGCAAAAATGAGTCTGTTATCAAGAACAACTGACTATTTTAAAATAGGTAAAAAGTGAGTAAAGTTAAACTAAAATAGAAAACTGGAAGGAGAAGGAGAAATAATCTTACCCAGTGTTGTCAAGTTGGTTACAAATGAATTGTTATTGCAAACAGTTTAAAAATAAACTTTAATCTCAAATGTGCACATAAAGCACAAACTTTTTTTTCTTTCATGTGTAAAAGGATCAAGTGTTCATTGGTGTATTTTCAGAAATCTTAGCTTGAGGCTATTACTGGGATGTATTCAGAGAGTTGAATAATTTTTCTAAACCATTGTTGTCGATAGAGGCATGATTTTCACCAACAAAATTCATTACACAACATATGTCTTTGACTTGCATATGGAAACCTGGGCTCAATCTCTGTTATCTCATATGGTCTTTTGCACCTGCTAGGGCTAATTTTTGAGTGCAGAGCCAGGTGTAACCTCAGAGCACCATTGGGCATGACCCCAAAACAACAACAGCAACAAGTAAAAGAAAAACTAAAAATAAAACAAAGTATCCTGGGTGGCTTTGTAAAATGAAGAAGAGAAATGACTACCTCAAGAATGGCATCAACTACAGTCCTGTCTATGTTGGTCATCCAGAAAGTGACTGGGAAGTCTAGCACTAAAGAAAGTAAGTCATGAGCTCCTGCAAGATACAGATCTTTGTCTCACCAGTTCACTGAGGCAATTGTCAGACTGCATTTGGGTTCCACTTGTTTCGCCTGGCATAGGAAATGATCCCTACACCCAGTTTCTCAGGAGGTTCATGGGACTTAAGCTAGAGGACAAATTGCTCTTTGCAAGAAAAGAAAGTCAACCCTAAATCTGATGCAAAAATTCCAGGACACCAAAAAGAATTTCAGAATATTAATGGTGAAATAAAACAAGATTACTTGAGAAATAAAAGAAAGAAAAGAAAGAGGTAGATGAAGATGTGTGTGCTAGAGAACATGTAGGCTTCTCTAGAATGGAAAAAGTGTAAGTCCACATACAAAGAAGGAATATGTGAGACCATTTCTCCAAATGAAAAATATACCCTAGTAGATAAGTACATAGTTCAGGCATATGCAGGTCAACGAGGCATCTTTTCCTCTAAAAGTTTTCCAAACTGCTTTGCTACTATCCCAAGTCCACTGCTAAGGTGGTTGCCAAGGAGTAAACTTAGAACAACTGATGATTTTTTTTAAGTAAGAATCTCTACCTGGCCTGTGTTCCTGTGGAGGAGCCTCTCCTTTCAGGGTATATAGTCGCCTCTCTGGAAGCCATCTTGTCCCTGACTTGGAATTCTGCATGTCATTAATTTTCCTGGCTTTTAAGAAGACTTTCATGCTTTTGTGCTGGTTTTAGATTCCAGACTACATTTTTCCCAATATACCTTTCTTCCTACCTTGCTGCCTGTCACGCCAACTTTTGTGTTTTAACAAAAACCAAAAATGTTTTAATATAATTTTCTCTATATTTTATATTACCTTTAGAAATACTTGATGGTCAGGTGACTCTGTGACATAATGGATAGGACATTAGATTTTTTTTTACAGACATCCAACTGCCTAACTTAGCTTAGATTGCTTCATCAGGAACCTAGAATCCTATGGTAAAATGTACAAATCATGTTAATAATTTTTGATAAATTTTCTATCCCCCTTTTTTGGGGAGAAAGGAAAAGCATGCCATGTCAGGGATTTATCTCAAACTCAAACATGATAGACATGAGTCTAGCCTAAAATTCAAATTTTAAGTGAAGATTATTTGGCATAAAGATTGGGATTTTCAGGGCTGGAGCAGTGGCACAAGTAAGGTGTCTGCCTTGCCCATGATAGCCTAGGACAGACAACTGTTCGATCCCTCAGCATCCTTCAAGCCAGGAGCGGTATCTGAGAGCATAGCCAGGAGTAATCCATGAGCATCACAGAGTATGGCCCCAAGCCATACCCAAATTGGAATTTTCTAAGAGCCCCTAAAAAAAAATCAAAGTTTTTATTTGATATTTTAAACAACATAAGCAGCAGCTTCAAATAAGCAATACTAAGTTTTCTGTATATTATATATGTATGGAATGTTGTTAGCATAAATATTCTAGACATTTATTAGATTACTAAGAATTTTGTTCATCTTGTCACATTTCATCGATCATAATTCCAGATTTTACTTTTAAATATATGACACAAAAATTGTCTAATTCTTTTTCAATTATATTAAAATGAACTCATCCAAGCTTTACTATGGCCATTTTTATGTCTTAAGCTATTTATAGACTATAAAATCATTAGATACACAAAATGAAATCCAGAAATATTTCTCCAATTGCCACTGTTTATTTCATTTCATCTGAAAATATATTGACATGGCCGTCATGCACTTCCAACCTTCCGAACAGTAAAACTTTTACTGCCTTTGTTTTATTTTGCCATAGAAACACCTCTGTGCTAGCAGTAATATCTTTTTATCTTTAGTGGGGTTTTTATTGTTGTTGTTATTTTGTTTTGAGATCATTCCTGTTAATGCTTAGGGCTGATTCCTGTCTCTGCACTCTGGAATTAATTCTTGGTCAGCTTCGGGGACCATATGGGATGTTAGCGATCAATCTCTTGTCAGCCATATGCAAGACATGATAATATCAGCTATCATATCACTTCGGCACTTATTTCTGTCTTTGGGAGTTCATCTGTGAGACTGCCCTCTTGAAACTGTTAAACTGAATGCCTCACTTTTATAGAGAAAATCTCCATTTATAAGGTTATCTGCCTGGACTAAAAAATATCATGTGTGGGAAATGCAAGCATTGGAAATGGTTTGGTCATTTTGTGGGAGGTTTTTGTTTGTTTGTTTGTTTGTTTTTGAACCCACAGGGATTACTTCTGCCTCTGAACTCACGAATTCTCAGGGAACATTTGGGATGCTTGGAAAGAACCCAGGTCAACCTCATGCAAGGCAAACACCCTACTTACTATAACTATGGCTAGGAGCTGAAATTTTGACTGTTTTCTGTTCACTTTACTAGATCTTCTGTTTCATTAGTTAGTTACTTGGAATATTTTCTATCCTGTTTACTTACTCTGCCTCTAAGAAGTTTACATGTTATTAAAATTTATATTTGTATCTCATTAGTTGGTCTTTAATTAGCATAACATTTTCAGCCAAGACTCAGGAGGAATGAAGGGACTTCTTTTGCCTTCCCTGATGAAATAGGAGGTTCTTGAACAGTCTTGATGTTTCTTTCCTCATGGTGGCATCTTTGGATTAATGATACTTCACTGTGCGATTCATTAAAATATATTGTACTTATATGCTATTAATTCACATCCAAGGCAAATCTCTCAGTTTTATCTCAATATAGAAAGTTCATTTTTAAAACCAGTTCAGATAGTTACATCCTCCTATACAAATAGATTTTTTTTAAGATATGAGAAGTTTGGTCTGATTGCAGTTTAAAATGTGAACAATGCTTATGTAACTTTAGTGAACCGGCATCTGGAATTGATCTCCCAGGCTTTGATTAAGAGAACCAGGGTGATGAATCCCAGATGTTCAAGCATGGCTGTGTTTCTTAAACTCGCTGGATTATAAGAGTATGAACAGGGAAGAAAGGGACACATTCACAAAGACTAGGTGTCAAAATGGCTGAGAGTACATGTTGTCTTCATTGAGGAATCAATCTTTCTAAAGGAACATCCCCTTTTAAGTTTTATCTATATTAATACCAAGATCTGTTGCTGGCTGAACCCAAGAGCATCTTTTACTAAGTTTATGCACATTTGTTCCTACAGAAATGTATTTTTGAATATCTTCCACACCAGATGTGAGGTCCTGTCATTAGAGAAATAATATAATCCCCATCCTAGATTTGGGGTATTCATTTTTGTGAGGTAATAAGCATATAAGTAGTAGCTGGAATCATCTATAACTGTCAGTACAAATAGCTGAGCAGAAAGTAGCCAGGTGTGCCAGGGGAGATGAATGATCTTAAAGAAGGCTAGGGAAGATAGCTCAAAGGAACAGAGGCATTATGCCCTGAATGTAATAGGGCCAGATGTTGATCCATGGCAAAGTCTAGAGCAGGGGTCTCAAACTCAATTTACCTGGGGGCCGCAGGAGCAAAGTCGGGGTGATCCTTGAGTGCAAAGTCAGAAGTAAGCTTTGAACATTGGGGGTGTGACCCACGCAACTAAAACAAAACAAAACAAAAAAAGATTCGTCTAGGGCAGGGCCACAAAATGTTATAAAGAGGGCTGCAAACGGCCTGCGGGCCGCGAGTTTAAGACCCCCTGGTCTAGAGTGACCGACCCTTTAAGCACTACTTTGGAGTACCCATCAAAAAAAAAAAAAAAGAATGTTTTCAAAGAACGATACCAGGCTAAAAATTCTACATGTTCCTTCTATAAGTTTCAATTAGCTGAGCAAATGTAACACAACTTTGAGAGAATTGTATGTTCTACAGTTTATGGAACCATTTGCTATAACATAAAATATGTATTAAGAATTACTTCTGAAATCCTAAACCCGAGGTACTTTGCTAATCCAATTTTGTGTCACAATAGTGAAAACAGGTATAATAAGCATGCAGAGTCCTCATCACTTGGTAGAGCTGCTAGAAAAGTAAATATTTACCTTTGTCACAAATTATTCTGTTAAGGGAAGAAATGCCTTTACAATTTACAACCTTGTTCTTGTGCTCATGCAATGATTGTTCTTATGATGCTGTTTTGATTCAGTTATACTTGCAGGGAAATGTGTTACTGTTTTGTGACATACTTTAGTTTTTATGAAGTCCCCTCCCCCTTTAAAGAAGTATCAGCTCTGCAAATAAATGTGTACCCTAGAAGAGCAATTAAAATGCCTTTTTAGTAACAATTTTGAAAAGAATTAAAATGCATTGTTAGAATAAAGCTTTCAAAGGCATACAAGAAGGATAATATATAAAGTAGTGACCTGAGGACAAAATGAAAGGACTAATAATTTCACAAAGTTTTTCAGTAAAAACTAATGGCCCAGCAGGTTCAAATATCCTTCAGCTCTTTTCTTTATGTGGCCATGAATAGCAATTTCTCCCTTTTTTCTTTAGTATTCAATGACCTCAATAAATTCCTTCTCCTTCAGAAAATTTCCTCCTGTAAATCCAACCACTGAAATATACCTGTTTCCTGCTCTAGAGAACTTACACCTACAGAGCAGGGCTGTTCCCTCTTCTGAGCCTTCAACCCTGACCCAACAAGTGCTTCCATATTTTTGGCAACAATTTGATTGTCATTTCCACAGGAAAAAAATCTCCCATTCTTTAGGCATCTGTTCAAATCCCATCACTATGTCTATGTGGTCCTTATGGAAGAAAACACGGACTTTTTCTGGCCTTTGATTTTGCTAGGGATCTGAGCTCATCATAAAAAGTCAAGTTGGCTGTGAAGATAGATGTGCTACATTTTTGCCCAATGACTCAGCACATCTTTATTGCAAGCCTCCAGGCAGTCACCACCCCTGGAACAACAAATAAAGGAATGCTTCTTCAACAACCCCATATACACACAAAAGAGCATCCTTGAAGGTTTTATGACTTAGTTCTTGGATTTCTCACACTTTGATTGCATCTGCCCACAGAGCTAACTATCCATTCTCTGTAAAAAGTGTTTTCCCCTTATAGACCACCAGCTTCTAAAACAAATGTTTTCTTACATGAAAATGATTCTCCACCCTTACACTCACCCACTTCCATTGTCCTCATTGTGGCTTTCCCAATATAGAGAAATTGTAACTCAAATCAGGGGACTGAGTGCAGGGACAGAACTCTACCAGGTAATACAAGTCCAGGCTTTAAAAGCAAAGTTCCTTTATTCCCCTATTATCACAGTGGTGATAATTATTTCAATCTTTTACCTGGTAACAACTGGGACTCCATGCTCAGTGTCTTTCTTCTCTTGTATTGATTTTGTTATCTTTCTATCTCAGTAGATGTGTAAGCTTCTGTTACAAATTTCTTTTTCTTTTTTTGTTCTGTATTTCTTGTTGTTCTGGAATGATTCAAAATAAGGAACACTTTTATAGATGTTTATTATTGTGTATTGGGGCTACTGTATTCACACAGTAAATACTAAAGTCTTTTCACTTCCTTTACAGTGATAGAAAAATTGTATTACGTGCCAATAATATTTTACTTGTATTATTAATTAATATTAATATTAAAATAGTACATAAGAAAATTATCTTGCTTCCTTAGAGTCTTCAACATACTGCTTTATCTGGATCAATTTTCTCATAAATGTTTGAGTTTTGCTTTAAGTCTTAGTAAAACTTTTAGTTCTTCATGGAAATTTTTCATAACCAATCTTAGTGCTTAATTTTTTAAATTTATCCAATCTTTCTTTGTGGTATCCATCAAAATGATACATGCACACTGAATTTTTTTTACTTAGTTGAAAGCCATATGACCAATACAATAAAATATTACTGTCCAAACTTAAGTGTATAACTTTGGGGGGAAAGGGTGGAAGGAGTACACTCCCAGTGGTCCTCAGGACTTACTTCAGCTCTGTGTTCAAAGATTACTCTTAGGCTCAAGGGACCATAGGAGGTGCTGGGAATTGAACCCAAAGTGCCCTACCCACTGTACTGTCACTTGGGTCTCTTAACTGTATATATTTTATTCAGTAAATATCAGTATGTAGAATCATCTTAACTTTTCAGAGTAAGAAAATTTATATACGCAAGCAGTTTTATTATGATTTGGACTTGCCTTTGCAGTCAGAGATTTAGTCAACATCTCTGGCCTCACTCGGTAAGAGTTGCAGTAAATCCAAAACTAACCCCTTTACAGGACACTTTTAGACTAATGGTTTCCTGGCAAAAACCAGTGCTGACCTGTGAATAAGCAGGTGTTTCAGGTAGGCAATTCAGATTTATACCTGACACTCCAGCAGTACTAAAACTCAGTTTCTTCCAATGGCTCTGTTATAACCAAACTGTCAAGCTCATTGGCTTGGTACTGCTTTATGAGAAATTCTTTCACTTCACTGGTACCATCACTTCCCAAGTCATAGATAGCTTTCCAGAGTGTTTTTTGTTTTGAACGGGCTTTTGCCAAATTCCCACCACCATATAAACAGTGTTAGTCTTATTTTACAGTAAAAACAAACAAACAAATAAGAGTTTTGTTCTCCTTTTCTTCCCAAGAACCATGTGTCCACATGGTAACATTAATCTTAACTAGTGTTTTCAAGAACTTTTGTCCTCAAGGTAGGATAGATGAAAATGTATTTGCAGAGTCAAACTCTAGTCTCCTACCACCCATACAACTAAGCTCTTCTTGAGGAATTTGTTAATGAATTAAACAGAGGTCATTAGACTTAAGTTATTCAAATCCTTAATGGTCTATGCAAGCAAATACAAACTAAGCCTGTAAAAAGAGTTAGAGGTTTAAAACAACAACAACAACAATAAAAACCAAACAAACAACTAGAAAAACAAAACCGTTGGTTTTATATGGCCAACTATGTCTTTTAAAATAAGGAAATGGTTATAGCCAACCAATGTACTCACTTTTATTCAACTTTTTTTAATATAAAAAAACTTTTGTGTGACTTTTATGTACTTTTTTAATTCTACTAAAACTTTTGTTTCTGTATAGCTGCCTATTTTGAATCAATTTTTGCTCAAATAAACTCTTGAATTTAATAAACTTCTTTTTCTTTTTATCAAAGAACTTCTCCCCCACCCCTTTCATTTTAAGGTCTATTACTTGCTAAGGAAGAAAGAAGAAAACTCCTTTATAATATAATCTATTAGAACAATTCAAATAAATTACTATCACAAAAGACTAGATGTTACAAATACACATAATGATCAATTCAAGCTGAGGGGTCTTGCAAATGTGTCAAAAACCCTTTTAAGTATCTAGATTGATTTTGAGCTGTTTAGTCATTGAGAATCAAAAGAACCTGAGGCCAAACAATCCATGTATCAATAAAACAGAAACAAAAGGAAAGCAAGACCCAAGAAAAGGTTCAAAATCAAAGCACAAACTTTTTTTTTTTTTTATAAAGGAAATCTCCTCAGATAGAGAAGTCTCATTCCCCCTCTTTAATCTAAAAGAAAGGGGACTCAACAATTCTTATCAGTGCAGAGGTACTTACATAAATCTACATAAACTCACTAAATAGTCTTGTTTATCACTGTTGTCCTTGATTATCTTCCTTTAACTGCCTCCTTCACTCAGAAGTCCCACTCCTTTGCTAGTTTCTAATCCCTATTTTGGGCTACTTAAAGCTGGATGCTCTCAGATGTCAGTCAACTTCTGTTTGTTTTCCCACTGCTAATTGACAGTCCGAAAATGGATGGTTTACAATGGGTAGTCGAAATAAATTTTGTACTCCCTTAAATTGCCATTGAAGTAGTAGACATGTGGAAATAAGATGAGACCATAAGGGGGGAAAATATTTTCTTGGAGAAACCATGAAAGTTATGGGTCAAAAATGGTCTGAAAGGAAATTTCACATTGAAAGAAGACAACATTTGAACATGAGGAAATATGCAGAGAAATACAAGTGAATCAATAGTAGAAAACCATAACACAAGATGGAGTTTAGCTGAAAACCTTGAGCTTGAGACTGATCATAACATTCTTGACTAGTATATCAGGAGTCTCAACATCAGGGAAAAAATCTTTCAATAAGATTATAACATGTGTGCACACATGATGGACTCAGGAAAATGGTTGGAAACAGACAACATTTAGAAGAGAAATTACTGAGAGTTTGACATAGAGTAAAGATGAATGGAAAAGGAGAGAAAAAGGATGGATTGGATTAATAAAGGACTGTGAGAATGAAATTAAGAAGGGAATGTTGAGAAAGAAAGAAACACTAAGAATAGGATATTGGGACCAGAGCAATAGCACAGCAGTAGGTCATTTGCCTTGCATGTGTCTCATTTGGGTTCAAGTCCCAGCATCACATATGATCCACTGAGCTTGCCAGAAGCGATTTCTGAGTGCAGAGCCAGGAATAATCCCTGAGCACTGCCAGGTGTGGCCTCAAAATCAAAACCAAAAAAAAAAAAAAAGGAATAGGATAGGATATTGAGAAATTGAGAAATGTAACTGTATATGTGGAGAGAACAGAGTTAAAGAAGTTACCAGTAACAGCTGGAAAAATCACTGGGTACCAGAGGAGACTCATCCCAGAGACTCTGATTCTAGTTTTGATTCTAGTTTCTCCTAGGAATATCATTTTCTTTTTTAAATGTCTATCATGTCCTGTTCTTCCCAAGTTTCGGTATAGTTTACAAAGTTGTCTCACTTGTTGAAAAGAAGTTTTTGAAATTCTCCTGTATTGGGTCTAATGTTTGTTGACCAAGGAAATGTTTCCTTCATAGTCTCATGTGGATTTTTATTAATGGAGAATAGTAGCTCTTGACAGCTGCTAAAAAAAGCTTAGCACCTTAGAAGTGGGTTTAATTTCCATGTTTTCATTTTATTCTCATCATAGACTAATGGGGAAATTTTGTATTTTATTTTATATTTTTTAGTATCAGTAAAACCACTATTTGTGATGTGTTGTAGCAGAACAATAAACACGAATTCTATGAACACATATGAACACTAATTTTAAAGATGAGATAAAAATATCCAGTTAGGGGCCCGGGAGATAGCATGGAGGTAAGGTGTTTGCCTTTCATGCAAAAGGTCATCGGTTCGAATTCCAGTGCCCCGTATGGTCCCCCATGCCTGCCAGGAGCAATTTCTGAGCATGGAGCCAGGAGTAACCCCTGAGCACTGCCGAGTGTGATCCAAAAACCCACCCCCCCCAAAAAAAAGAAAAATAAATATCCAGTTAAAGTCGAGGTTCTATAGTCAGGTCTGGAATGAAAACCTTTTTCAAGCAATGACCAGCATTCTTTTTATTTTATTTTATTTTACTTTATTAACTTTGGGTCACATTCAGCAGTGCTCAGTGATGACTCCTGACTTGGCAGAGTTTGGGAGATCAAATAGAGTTTCCAGATCAAACTTGAGTCTACCATGTGCAAGGCAAGCACCTCACCTATTGTATCATCTATTGTTATCTGAGACCTACCATAGATGAGCCTTTAACACAGCGAAGAGTGGCCCCCAATCCCAAAATAAAAATGCTATTTCAATAATCCTCAAGTTATGGTATTTTTCTTACGTGTCATTTTTCCTAAGTGTCATGTAGTTACTATGTGTTTTATATACAGTACCTCAGTTAGTTGGTGGTGGTATTTTCACTTTATAGATAAAAATAAAAGGCCTTTGAAATAGAAATTCACCAAGATTACAACACTAGTAAGTTTTCAAATTGTGATTTTAATCTGTATTGACTGATATATATCTATATGCAGATAAATATATCATACATATCATATATCATATCATGTTATATTATATTTAGGTTATGGTCACACCCACTGGTGCTTAGTGGTTGCTCCTGTCTTTATGTTTTTGCATGTGGCAAGCTCAGGGGACCATATGGGTTGCCAGGGATCAGACCTGATTTGGCCTTGTACAAAGAAAACACCCTACCCTTTCCTGTCCCCTGTATTGACTGTGTTTAAATTACTTTTCATTTTAACACAACACATTTATGTGTGAGCTGATGAGAGTAAATGATATCTAGAATGGAGCATTAGATATGCAGTCTTGTTATTATCATTACTATCCTCTTTATTCTCAAATCAAATGACCACTTCAAAGGTATATGATACTTTGTATTTAAAGTTTAATGGGCATACTTAAAGGATAATTTAATGGACATATTTTAAGGGGAAAATGTGCTTTCAGAATTAGATAAAAGCAACAGATTGTAGAGTTTTAATTGTATAATAAAATGAAAAAATGCATACTAGAATGAACCAGAGAATTAAATGATAGAAATGATAGGAGACTTGAAAAAATAATGACTTGAGGGAGGGAAAATAATATTGTCCTGCTGTTTCTCAATAATCTTGAAAACAATGACAATGATAGATACACCTGCAAGATTTCCGTGCAGATATCATGTGGTTCTGCAATCACCAACATGGTGAATGGGCTAGTTATCTCTGGTCCAATTATGTTGTTGTTCAGACTACTAAGGAGTTAAGGAATGAATTGCTTATATGATATGTTGATCAGTAGTACCGTTGGAAAGAGGCCGGGGTAGAAACTTTGGAAAAATAAATGGTGGAGATTTTGTTTTAATCTGTCTAAATCAGAGTTTTGTTTTTTTTTTTTTTTTTTTTTTTTTTTTTTTTTTTTTTTTTTTTTTTTTTTTTTTTTTTTTTTTTTTTTTTTAGATTCGTGCATAGGTCTCCAAACCATAAAGTCTTTGAAGTAGGGCAATTGTTTGAGGAAAATAATACACTGGAGTTGTTACCTGCATGCTGAAAATAAGCTGATTTTATTAAATACTATTTCATTGGATTTGAATTACTGGGCATATATCTTGCAAAGATAAAAAATTTATATCAATAAGCAGCATAGAGTTCTACATAAGGTTGCAGATTTTCTCGCCCCTGTTGTGGAATCACCATTTTGAAGAGAGCCAGCCAGTAAGCAGGCATTTAAAGTCTGTTTTAATATTTGTATTTCTTTCTGATTCCTAATCTGCTTAAACATCTGGGTGGAATCATGGTTTGAAATCAATTGGTCCTTTAAGTTACATCTGTATCATCTGTAACTCTCAGATGCTGATAGCTCTTGTGATGTTTGATGCTCAAGGTTTCCTAAAAGAGCACATTCCAAGCCAAGTTGAAGACTGGTGTAAATTTCAAGCTCATCATCACCAAATTAAGGCAAGCTATCTTTAAAAATATAATGTCAGAAAGTGAATGAGCTAATGAAAACATGGTATGTGATTCCTAAAAGTAAATTTTGACATATATATATTTAGATGAGCTTACAATAATTACACACATACTATTTGACTCTGTGGTTTTGCAAGTAATGGAAATTGAGTTAAGTAGAGGTGGTTTGCAAATAAGTTTGAGATGAACATAAAGGCATCTGTGATTACTTTGAGTGAAGTGGCTAAGAAACTGATCAATTTAGCTCCATAACTCAGTGATTTTCATTTACATTTGGGAAGAAACCATGCTTGCAGGCTGTGGACACCATGTATCCTCATGAAACTTACTGGGACAATTAACAAAAGAATGTGATTACTCATTATAATTGTTTGGTCTACATTCAGAACTTTGAAGAGAATGCAGAATGCCTCAATGTGAAGTTTTTTACATGTTCAATTTCAGTATTTACAGAGGGCATTTTACAAATGTGATCTCCTAACACCTCAATTCTAATAATAAGTATGACATTATTTGCTTCCATTGCCACTTAAAATAGCTGTTGGAGTTTTAGAGACTGCTTAAAAATTTCACCTCAAAATAAAAATTTTGGCAAGTTTCGAGTGAAAACAAAATTATAATAAAAATCACTGTGTATGCTTCTAACACAGAGAAAAGCCCTCATGTTTTTACAATCACCCAGTGCTAATACAGCGGGAGGGCCCTGTCCTGCATTCCATGTGGCTCCAGGCTCACTTTATTTCCTTTCTTTTCTCCATAGGAGAATGTTTCCTTTTCCCCTCTTGTGTCATGACTGATGAGACAATATTAGCTTTACTGGTTGTATGTCTTGCTATTTATTTCTTTTCTACTTTTCTTTTGTTTTAATTATCCTGTTCTATTTTCTTCTGCTTCTGTTTGAAGAGAGCTTGCTCCACTAGTAAATTAAAAGCCAAGGGAATAATAATAGTTTATAACTACCTGTTTTATGCCAGTATTCTTGGAAGCTTTGCACATTTTATTTTCTACTAAAACAATCCCATGAGCTACATGATTTTTAATATCTACAATTTGCAGCATGGCAAATGAAATTCAGAGATTAAAGAAAATATTCAAAATTATACAGTAAGGGAGGAAATTGATGAAGATCTCATAGGACATCCAAAGTCTATATTATCTGTACTGTGTCATGTGTCTGTCTACCTAGTTGGTTTAGCCTGGTTACCTTCTCAGGCAAGTGTCACTAATCTTCCAGGGATATACATAGACTTATCCTTATCTAAAGATTAACTTTCTTCTTTGATTTTGATACCTTTCTTTTGCCAGACTGTCTGGAAACTATTTCTCTAATTAGACTGTATATTCCTGTTTGATTTCAAAGCTTCTACTCTTTGCATCTTGGCATAATTCCTATCAGCATGACTGATCAATTATTGCCTAGCCACCAAGTTCTGGGGTTAGAGCAAGGTTTGCACTTCAGAGGTTGAGTTTCTTAGAAAAGCATTCTTATGTATCACTGGAACTTTCTGTGGACTGCCAGTGAATTGGCTAATTTGAGTTGTTCTTCAGAAGGCCGAATCAGAAAGAGAATTGTTTAGAAGAAATAAAACTCTAGTTCTCTGAAAGGGATGCAAAATGAAGCAGGAGAAACTATCAAGAAGTCCTCTAAAAAGGACTTCAGAAGAATAGAAAAATTTCAGCAATTAGTGAGTTCCTTTTTAGTGAGTTCCTTTCTCTGCCACAATGATGGGGTAACTTCTATTTGACATCTTCACAGTAATGACTGTCTATAGGGACCATATTTCAGACAAAACCAATCTTGTTGCTATGACTGACCACACACACACGCACACACACACACACACACACACACACCACAAAAGAAAGAAAAGAAGAAACAAAATGAGCAAATAAAAAATTTCAACAGCAAACCATTAATGATGTAGATCATTGGTTTTTATCCCCATCTCCCATCTTCTAGATCTTGAGCCTATCTCACATAGAAAGTCTGCCTAGTAATCTTCTAGTTTCAAGGGAGTAGGAACTGTGATATTTCTTCTATTCTTCACAGCTGAGAAATGTTTTAGAAAGCAAATTAAATTCAGAATAGGATGATCAATTGAGTTCAGTAAGAGGATTTTGATGAACACTAATCTTCATTTTGGAAAAAGAGATGGAGGATTTTTTGTATAAACATATGCCAACCTTTAAAGGTTTCTTTTATGAGAAAGGACCTAAAAACAGAAGGAGACTACCTATGGCAGGAATATTTACATATTTGCAACTCCTTTAAGTATAATTTCTCTGGGTAGATTAGTCATTAGAAAGAGAAATAATTAAAAAAAAGAAATGGATACTGTGCTCAGGGTTTACTTCTAGTTCTGTACTCAGGGATCACTCTTGGAAGAGCAACAGGGCAACAAGGGATCAAATATGGGCCAGCTGCATGCAACATAAGCAATTTATTTGAGATACTATCTCTCTGCCCTAAATAATAATGTTTACTATGTCTTCCTTGGCAACTTTCTTAACTGAACTTTCCTTTAAACTTGCTAACAATTTTGTTTATATTAATTAAACTTTAAAAAAAAATGGTGCCTTTGATCACATGTTGAATTACTAAATTTTGTCAGAATTTTTTCTATTATACAGGTGGCATACATGTTATTATCAATATGTCCAATATTAAGTTATTTGAATATGATCTGAAGAAACTAGAGAATAATTTCTTCTGTATCTTCATAGTTATAATATTCTAAACAATGATGATAAATTATACCATGTAAGTAACTAAATTATTTGGGTAATTTTTTGCCTTTTTTTTTTTTTGCTTTTTGGCCACACCCTGTGATGCTCAGGGATTACTCCTGGCTTTACACTCAGAAATTGCATTGGGCTCTGGGATCATGTGGAACACCGGGGATGAAACCAAGGTCCATCCTGGATTGGTCACGTGTAGGGCCAGTGCCCTACTGCTGTGCTACTACTCCTGCCCTATTTGAATAATTTGTGACATACCTTACAGATGAGCAAATGCACATATTTATACTTTACTGGTGATACTATTTTTAAAAGGATTGCTTTTATTAAAAACATACACTTTTATTTTTTTGGTGGGTGATTGGACTATACTCACAGTGCTCATAGTTTTCTCTGTGCTCAGTAATCACTCTTGGCAGTCCTCAAGGGCCTATATATAGTGTTAGGGATTGATGTGGGTTGAGTGACGAGGAAGGGACTCCCTGTTTTCAAACATCTAGCTTTGAAGTCCAACAAGGTTTGTAGCCACTCTACCTATAACACTGCAGTTAGCTCAGTAATAGGAATAACCTTAAGAGTTTTTACATGCAGACTCCCCCTCCCCCTTGGACCCAGAATAAAATCAAACCCAAAGCATCTTGACTTTCTGTGAAGTGGGTAAATTTTCTTATCTTAAAGCACTGTCTTAAAGCTTACTTGAGGGCTAGTATATAAGTCTAAAACATCAAGGCCTTATTGCAATAAGTTTCAAAGATGGACAACTGTGGGCACCTTCTTTGCTCTCCTTTTCTTCTTTGTAACAAGTTACTGGCATTTCCCAGAATGGAGAGTATATGCTTGTACAACACTGGAATTTTACAGCTGTCAGTTAGGAAATAGGTTGAGATCAATTGGTTATGGTGCAGAAAAATCTCCGACCGATGAATCCTCTAGCACTGTTACAAATGGGGAGAAAGTTTTTGACTGGCAACTGCGTGTAGGGCAGAGGGGACTGAAGGCTGAGCTTATCTCCTATCTTTCTGTGGAAAAATACCTATGATTATTTTGGACCTGAAACTCAAGAGGCAGGCTTCTAGTTTGGCAAATATCTAAGGTGATCACTGGTAATGGAAGCCAGTGGGTACTAATTATGAGGCTCCTCTTGCTTTGCAGTAGATTACTGGTATCTGTGATAGAGCATATTAGTTTATCTTCATACCCGCTCTTGAGGGGGAAGTTACCAATTAAATATACCTATCATTTGGCTTTAATCTTATCCAGGGACTAGGATCACTGCCAGGTACCACATATTTTCACTCTTTCCTTGCTCCATTCTACTTGAAAAAAATAAAAGTAAAAATATGTTTTATTTGGAGGTACTATGGAAATGGAAGGATTGGATAAGAAAGAGAGAATGAGTAATGAGCTCAAGAGAGAGTGTGGGCTTCTTTAAAGATGGAGAGAGCCCTGGTACACAGCATATCTCAGGAGGAAAGACATGGATGACATCAGACACACAGAATGTATTCAGGCAGCACATGTGCTTCCATTCAACTTCATAAAGGTGCTTGTGTAAAAATCTGAGACCTAATTTTCATGGTTGCCATTAAGAGGACACATCCACTGAAAACCTGGGTCTAAAATAGCAAAGTTCAAATGTGATAATCAGGACATTCACAAATAAAGATACAATTCTTAAGTAATTATCAGCATGTAAAGAATAGAAAGAATTAATGATTTTCTGAACTTCCAGTCAAAAATCTAGTCCTTTTTTGAAAGAAATATTTGCATACTTTAAAAGTAAATGCCTAAGAGTTCTATTTTCAAGAGCCTAAATGAAGAGGTTTTATTACTTGCTTCCATTTAAATACATGAGAGGTCTTGACAAACTCTCAACTATCAAAAAATAAAATCTACTTCTTAAACTACTCTAACAAGTTGGAAGAAAAGCAGAGTTAGAGTTCATCTCCCTACTGAGGTATCTGTTACATCTAATACACAGATCCAATATAGTCAAAAATTAAGAAATAAAAATAGATTTCAAAAGGAAAAAATAGACATAGATTCAAAGAAAAGTAAACAAAATAGAGTAGTGGAACAAATGTAATAAAGAATCTAAAAGCATTTATATTTTAAAATGCATTTATAAAGATCATCATCAAGCTTGAAACAAGAGGGGATTTTCATAAAAGAAATAGAAAGGAAATGATAAGAAATACACATTGAAGTCAAAAGAGTACTAGAGAGAACAGATTTCAAGATTGGATCTGCAAACTTAAAAACAGGACAGTGGACTTATCAAATTAGAGCAGAAGAAAGAAAGTAAAAGAGAAGTTATTGTAAAATATTTAGAGAACAACAGCAGACAGATCAATATTAACATTTTGAGATCACAGAAATAGAGGGATAGTAGAAACTTATTGAAAAATTATGGTTTTAATCTTTCAAATAAGATAAATCAAAAAGACTCGCCAAAGAAATACACATTGTGAAGTGTCAAAAGTTTAAGTCAAGTAGAAATTGTTAAAAGAAACAAGAAAAACATGTTATTTAAGAAGAAGCACAAAGAAATTATAAGCAGATATGTTAGCAGAAACTGCATGCCAGAAGGGAGTGGTTTGATATATTTAAATGCCGAAAGAAAAACATAGCCAACTAAGAATACTATATCTGACAAGACTGTCTTTCAGAAACTGCGGAGAGAGACTTTTATAACAGCCTCCCATGGATGAAAGGATTACACATTGTAAAAGGAATACATATAGAAGTACACTACCACTAAAAAATCAAACATTATGAAGTTAGTGGGTTAATCACTTACAAATCTGTTTAAAAGAAAAAGTAATAAAGATAACTAAAACTACAATAATTTTTAAAGGGTACATAAGATAAATGTAAATAAATGATATAAAAAGCATAGTTTATTTGAGCATGAAGCATAATCCTAGAAAACACATGTGAAAGTTATACAGTCCAGTGTTAAATTTCGAGTATTACAAATAAACAAATGGAGAAACATAAGTTAAATTGATGAGCAATTTTCAAAGTATCTCATAAGTGCATATTATTTTTTGTAAACCTCCTGCTATTATCAAAGCAAAATAACTGTGGTGAGTAAACAAATGCGAAAAAACATTTAGCACACCATTACAGAAGATCATCAAATCACAAAAGAAGATAACTAGACAGAAGCATAAAAATTCAGAAAATAATGAGAATGGCAATAATAGCTACAATTGTATAATTATCATAAGGTAATCTGTAACTAAATTATTAAATTAAGAGACATGAAACAGTTGAATGAATTTAAAAAAAATTTGGTCTGTGCTGACCACATGAGGTTTATATCAGATGTAAGCACACACAGACTTAAAGAGATAGAAAGGAAATTTTATGCAGTAGTAATTAAGTAACTCTAAAACAACTCTTAAACACACTTGACTTTAAGGCACAGGCTATATAATAAGAAACAAATTAAGTCATTACATAATAAAAGAGTCAATCCAACAAAAGTATAACAGTTGTGATGATATACAAGACATTAAAATAAATTTACCCTTAAAGAACAAATAAATAGAAATCAATAATAATAATAATATATTGTAATGTCCCCTCTTAGAGTCATAAATAGATCATGTATAAAAGCAGTTGATCTTAATTTGCCATATGAACTTAACTCACACATAAACACACATGAATTGTTCCATCCCCAAACAGAAGAATACACATTTTTCTCAAACTATTTTAAATAAATGAAACTTATCTGGAATTGATTATATTTTAGGCCACAAAGAAACTATTTCTAAATTTAAAAAATTTGGAATTACATGAAGTGTTCTCTAACCACAATATTATGAAACAACAAAATTACAGAAACACTGAACTATGTGGAGACCTATTGGACTATTATTTGTTATTTGGAACTTAATTCCAAATAACTAGGGGGCCAAATAATACATTTTAAAATATTAACTATCTTGACATAAAAGGAAATACCATATACCAAAAACTGAGGATGCAGTAAACATTGTTCAAAAAGGAAAGTTTGTAGCAATATGCACCCACATCAAGAAACAAGCAAAATCTTAGATAACCAACATAACTTTATACCCCAATGATGTAGAATTCAGTGGTCCTCAAACGACGGCCGTGGGCCACATATTGTATTTGTTCCCATTTTGTTTCTTCACATCAAAATAAGATGTATGCAGTGTGCATAGGACTTTGTTCATAATTTTTGTTTTTACTATAGTCTGGCCCTCCAATGGTCTGAGGACAGTGAACTGGGACCCTGTTTAAAAAGTTTGAGGACCCGGGCCCGGGAGACAGCAAGGAGGTAAGACATTTGCCTTTCATGCAAAAGGTCATCGGTTCGAATTCCGGTGCCCCATATGGTCCCCCGTGCCTGCCAGGAGCAATTTCTGAGCATGGAGCTAGGAGTAACCCCTGAGCACTGCCGAGTGTGACCCAAAAACCAAAAAAAAAAAAAAAAAGTTTGAGGACCCCTGTAGATCCATAAAAAGAACGCACAAAGTTAACAGGAGGAAAATAAGAGATAAAATCAGAAGTCAGATAGAAAATAAAAATATAATTTAAGTAGCTAGTATTTATAAAGATAAATGATGGGCAAAAAAGATGTCCTCAACCAAATTGAAACAAAACAGAAAACTCAAATTAACCCTAAGGAAACACACAGACACACACTCACACACACACACACACAAAACCTCTAAGTACTGTGACTACAACAATAAATTGGACACCATATAAATCAAAATAGAAGATAATTTACCAAGACTCAATAAGGAATGAGGAGATTAAATCAAATTGGCAATAAATAATAGTTCAGAACTGGATAACTTTACTGATGAATTTCTCTAAACTTAAAAAAAAATAATGACCATGCTTTTCCAGAAAGTAAAAAAGACAAAAGTCCTAAAGATGCTATATTTATCTTTTTTTGTTTGTTTTTGCTTTTGGGTTACACCCGTTGATGCTCAGGTGCTACTCCTCCTGGTTATGCACTCAGAAATCGCTCCTGACTAGCGACCTTGATGTGTCCTAGGCTAACGTGCAAGGCAGATGCCTTACCACTTGTGCCACCACTCCAGCCCCAGCTATTTTCTTCATATATATATATATATATAATTTTTATTTTGACCAAAGTTAATTACAAATCATTCACAGTAAAATTTTAGATATATAGTGATATTGATTCAGGGGCATTCCCACCACAAATGTTGTCCTCCCTCTCTGCCCATCCCCATTCCCAGCATGCATCCCATATCCTCCTCCTTTGCTACCTGGGCTGCTAGTATAAGTGGTCCCCTTTGTGTCCAGCTTGTTGTAGATTGGGTATCAATCCTGTTATTGTTGGCTTTGGATTTGATACCTAAGTCTGATCCTTTTTTTTTTCTACTCAATGTTCCAAAATCTTAGAAGCAAACTATGAGAAATGATATTATATATTATTAATGATGATAAACATATGCAAAAATCCTCAACAAAGTATCAGCAAATTAAATTTAACAATGAATTAGAAGGACCATGTACCATGAGCAAGAGAGATTCATTTCAGGAACTCATTATTACTCTTAAATCAAAATGTTATACAATATTAGAAAGAACATTGATGAGCCTGAGAGATAGCACAGCAGTAGAGCAATTTTCCTTGCACACAGCCAATTCAGGACAAATGATGATTCAAATTCTGGTATCCCATATGGTCCCCTGTGCCTGCCAGGAGAGATTTCTGAGCACAGAGCCAGGAGTAACCCCTAAGCGCTGCCAGTTGTGACCCTCCCAAAAAGAAAGAACACAAATAAAATAAAATAAAGGGAAATATGGTAAATTTTATTAACATATGAAAACACTCGGCATATGATATTGATACATAACTCAATAAAGTAAATATAGACATAATTCAGTTAACAAAATAATGGTTATAATTCTTGAGTAATATACTAAAAAAGTATCAATTTTTTCAATGACTTCTATTTGTAATCTATTAATAATTTCATTTGTGGTGTAGAAACACTTTAGTTTCTTCTGTATGCATCTGTTTTTCTTGCTCTATATGCCTCTACTTTGAATATATACTTATATATATTTGAATATATATATATATGAAAAAAAAATATATATATCTTTTTTTGCTTTTTGGGCCATACCCAGTGATGCTCAGTGACGCTCAGGGGTTACTCTTGGCTAAGCACTCAGATATTGCTCCTGGCTTGGAGGACCACATGGGATGCCAAGAATCTAACTGAACCCAGGTTTGTCCTGGACAGCCACGTGCAAGGCAAATGCCATACTGCTGAACTTTGAATAGTAAATTTGAAAATCTAGATTGATATTAAGAAGATTGATATCTTTCTTTTCTGGAAGTTATATAATTTTGTGTCTTAAATAAAATCTTTGATCTATTTTAAATTAATTTTTATGTTTATTTGTTAAGATTATACTTCAGGACTGCTTTTGAGACTAGGACTACACCATAATGTGCTCATGGGATGACAACATATCTATAAGAGAAGACTCTTATTAGGAAAACTAGATAAACACTTGGAAAAGATGGAAACCTGACTACTAGATCACACCCTAGAACAAATCAACTCAAGGGATTAAGGAAGAAACACAAGGTGCTAAACTCAATTCTGAGCATAATATTCCTTTTGTCCCCAGCTCATGGAGATGAGATTTTTATGATCAGAGACTTTTTGTCTAAAACAAGAGTAGGTTTATTTGACCATAGATCTAAAAATGGCAGAGTTAAAAGATTGCTGAATAAAATAGTCTGGTTTCTTAGTTTGAATATATTTATTAGCAGTATAGAGAAAAGTTGAAAATTTAGAAAGGGAGTTATGATTTCAAGTAGAGTCTGAAGTTTTAAGGAAATCAGAGTGAGGGAAAGCAAAAAGTTAGTGGTAGAGAAAAAAGATAAGAGGTGAGACAAGGTGAGGAAACCAACTAATAAAAAATGAGAGCTGTAAACAAAGGGGAAGAAAGGGATCACTGGTTTAGACTGGTAGAGCTTTCAAGCAAAGAACAGCAAATTCTTGACATTATCTTTGCTTCATCAGATAGGAAAAAGTTTCAAAGAGCATGTTTAGGAAATGTTAGACTTGATAAATTGTCCATGGAGAGAGTAGATATTGTTGTTTACTTGAATGGTTTGGTTTTGTGAAACACTGAAAATGCATCTGGCATGCTTGAACTAAAAATGTTTTACATAAGAAAATCTTGGAGGCTAGGGTGCTGCCAGAAGAATGATCAAGTTCTCTTGAATTAGTCAGACATTTTTTGCACAGTAATTTTTTTGGTGCAGGAAGTAACAGTTCAACAATGTAGGTGAGATTACAATGAAAAAGCTTACATCAGAACAGATTCATAAATGCATCAAGAGAAGCATAGAGAAGCAAAGAATTTTGAATAATCTCACAGAAATAGCACGTATCAACCTGGAGAAGAATTCTGGAAAAGTCAGAGGAAGGTTAAAAAGATGTTGGATTAGTTAAAGGTCTGGTCAGCAGAAGTGAAAGCAATGAATTTGATTATACACAATAGTTCTTACTAGTTCTCAGCCAGTTATTTTTACATGCTCTTGACCATAAAATATTAAGTTTTTATCAGAGAACCTTGAGCCAAATTTTAGTAAGGAGAATAATTACTTTCTCCAAAGTTTCTGAAATGGTGATAAAGTTAGAAACTGATGATTAAAAATTCTAATACTGGGGGCCGGGCGGTGGAGCTGGAGGTAAGGTGCCTGCGCTAACCTAGGACGGACCACGGTTCGATCCCCCGGTTCCCATATGGTCCCCTGTGCCTGCCAGGAGCGACTTCTGAGCGAATAGCCAGGAGTAACCCCTGAGCATCACCGGGTGTGGCCCAAAAACAAACAAAAAAAATAAAAATAAAAATCCTAATACAATATAAAAATGCTCTCTCTATATCTATGTAGCTATATATTGCATATAGATAGGAAACTTAATAAGATAATGAAAATCTATAGGCATATTTGTTTGTCCTTATAATTTGTATTATGTACTATTTGATCCATGAAAATGTGTTTTCTCACACATGCATCATATGTATATGTATGTGCTCATATATGTATGTTTAAAAGCATATTCATAGACCCACTTTGTGAGATAAGAGAACCTTAGACATGTTTTGTTTTAGCATTTTTTACTTGTTATTAAAGGTTTGGTTTAATGATTTTATGAGCATGGCATTAAAACAGATTTCTAAGGGTTACATACTTATCTACCATGTGGCTGACCCAGGTTTGATCCCTAGTATTGCATATGGTCCTCTGAGTACTGTCAGGAGTGAGTCCTGAACAAAACTGAATGGAGAATCCCTCCTAAATGAGCGCACATATTTTAAGATAATGAAATTAGAAAATTACAATACATTGATTTTTTAAAAAGATGGAATGGGGTGCTGGAGCAGTGGCTCAGTGGTAAGGTGTTTGCCTTGCACGTGGTTGACCTAGAATGGACTAGGGTTCGATCCCCCAGTGTCCCATGAGGTCCCCCAAGCCAGGAGCGATTTTTGAGCACAGAGCCAGGAGTAACTCCTGACAGTCACCAGGTGTGCCCCCCACAACCTCCCCCCCCCAAAAAAAAACAAGGGATGGGAAAGGTAGATTGGTGCTTGTAGTATTTGTGTGCAAGTATGAGGTTTTTTAGAGTGTATAGTTTTATGATGAAAATTTATTACTCATTTGGCAGAAATATCTTAGTTATCTTATTATATCTAGTCATACAATTCTTTACTTCCTCATTCTTCCTCTTGGACACACCATGCAAAACTTTTTGAAATATTTTCTCTGTTCAACTTCCTGTTTCAAAGATTTGGGGATTAACTATTAAGTTTTTAAAGTCTTTCATTTTAAAATGGCATTATCATTTATATTTCCACTACGTGTTGTCAAAAATGAAATAAAACCACTACAAGCAGAAGTATTAATCTGATCAGTTCAAGGTCAGAGCCTAAATGGAATGCCTTAAAAATCACAAACAGTGTGGCACTAATGTGATAATATGGACTTATAAATAGGGCTTTGTGGTTGATGCCATCAACCACTTTGGAAAAGCCTGCCAATAATATTATTACCATAAAAATTGAAGAGCTGATTAGTGGGTTACTTAAAACTGTAATCTTAGCCTTTAGAGGATTTATTTAAATCTAATTTTAAAAGAGTTCCTTAGTATTTATTTTAACAGGGGTTTACATAGAAATTTAAGATTAGAAAATAATTCCAAATGAATGCTCCTAAAGTTAAAAGAAGTTGGATACGTGGCTTTAGGCCAAGGTGGTCACATTTCCCTCAAGGCCTATTTGTTATTGATGAAACATCTGTCCAAAGTCATTTATGTATGTTTCAGAATCTACAAGTAATCAAATTGTTTGGATAAGAAACTATTGTTTTCTAAGTAGAGAAGATAAGTAATAGAAGAATATATTTTAGGTTTAATTTTAATGGTATTTTTCTGGAAATTGAAAATACTAGTAAGTTCCAGCTCACCTCATGAAGCTCACCACAAATAGTGATGAGTTTAGTTAGAGAAATTACTACATTTTGAACTGTCCTAATAATGAGAATATATGAGGGAAATGGAGAACCTGTGCAGAGTACAGGCATGGGGTGGGTGGGAGGTGGGAGATTTGGGACAATGGTGATGGAAACGTTGCACTGGTCATGGGTGGTGTTCTTTACATGACTGAAACCCAAACACATTTATGTATGTAATCAAGGTGTTAAAATAAAAAAAAAAGAAAATACTAGTATTGCATATTTTGCTTTATCTCACAATTAAATTCCTATTAGAACCCCCAAAAGGGAATAGAAATCCTAGTATGTTTCAAAAATATTTGTACCAACAGTACATGTGAAAATTTATTACCAATAATAATAATAATAATAATTACTGTTTAAAGTTATTAAAACATCATTACCGTGTTTATTCGAGTGTAACGCGCACAATTTTCTACCAAAAAAAAAAAAAATTCAAGGTTTGAGTGCACGTTCTAAACGAGGCCTGGGGTGAGGTGGCAGTGGTAGTCATTACAATTGAGGGCTCAGGTGAATTGTGAGTTCGCACTGCGCCTTTTCGCGAGGGCGAAGGAAAAAAAAACCCTCAAGAAACCTGCCCTATCTCTCTTGACATTCTGGATTAAAACATCATGGGAAGACATACCAAAAGAAATGATCATCAAGAGTTTTTTGAAGACAGGCATCAGCAATCAAATGGACGGCACAGAAGACGACCTGCTGTGGAATTCAGACTCAGAAGAAAGCGAAGAAACTGGAGAAACAGATGTTCCTGCCAACTGGGACACTGACGAAAAATTAACTCGAGAAGAATGGGAACAAATCTTTAGTGTATCTGATGATGACTCTGACTTTGAAGCTTTTTAAATAAATATTGTTACCAGTAACTTCATTTCGGTATTGTGTTTATACCAGTTTACGTTGTCAATAAATGATTTTTATCATGGCCGCACGTGTTCAACAACGTGTTTTTTTTTTTTGTTTGTTTGTTTTTTGTCAATTACAATGCTTGGTGTGAAACAAAATTTTATACTGATTTTTAATTGAAAATTAGAGGTGCATATTATACACAGGTGCACATTATACTCGAATAAATATGGTATCTTAAAATATTGTTTTTTTGTTCAAGGCACCATGATTGTATTCTATGATTCTAGAATTTACATAGTCTCAAATGCACAAATATATGTAGCTTCTTATCCATAGTTACAAATTTGTATATTATTGAGTTTCAGTCAACAATGTTTAAGACACTTCACCAGTGAACATTTTCTGACACCAATTTTCTTCCCCCTGATTCAAAACAGGCATTCTATTTCTCTGCTTCATTAACGTTGTCATGCTAGTTGTTATTGTCTCTGGGATTATTACATTAACAACTACTTTTTTAAAAACCCATAGATGAGTGAGACTATTCTGTGTCTGTCCTTCTGACTTAATTTCACTCAGCATAATAGTTTCCATGTCCATCCATGTACAGGAAAATTTGGAAACTTCATCTCTCCTGATGGCTGCATAATATTCCATTGTGTATATGTACCACAGTTTCTTTAGTCATTCCTCTGTTGAAGAGCATCTTGGTTGTTTACAGAGTCTGGCTATTGTAAATAATGCTGCAATTAATATAGGTGTGAGGAAGGAGTTTTTGAATTGTATTTTTCTGTTCTTAGGGTATATCCCTAGGAGTGGTATAGTTGGATCATATGAGAGCTCAATTTCCAGGTTTTGGAGGAATCTCCATATTGTTTTCCATAAAGGCTGGACAAGATGGCATTACCACTAGTGGTTAGAGTTTCCTTCTCTCCACATCCCCACCAGCACTGCTTGCTCTCATTCTTTGTGATTTGCACCAATCTCTGTGGCATGAGATGGTACCCCATAATTGTTTTGATTTGCATCTCCCTGATAACTAGTGATGTGGAGCATTTCTTCAAGTGCCTTGTGGCCATTTGTATTTCTTCTTTGACAAAGTGTCTGTCCATTTCTTCTCCCCATTTTTGATGGGATTAGATTTTTTTCTTGTAAAGTTTCATCAGTGCTTTGTATATTTTGGATATTAGCCCCTTATCTGATGGATACTGGAAGAATAATTTCTCCCATTTAGTGGGAGGCTCTTGTATACTGAGCACTATTTCCTTTGAGGTGCAGAAGCTTCTCAGCTTAATATATTCCCATCTGTTTATCTCTGCTTCCACTTGTTTGGAGAGTTCTGTTTTCTACTAGAAGATGCCTTTACTCTTAATGCCATGGAGTGTTTTACCTACGCATTGTTCTATATACCTTATAGTTTCAAGATCTTTAATCTATTTGGATTTTACCTTCACATATGGTTTTAGGTGGGGTTCTGAGTTCACTTTTTTGCAAGTTGCTAACCAGTTGTGCCTTTCCAACCCTATTTGTTGAAATAGCCTTCCTTGCTCCATTTTGGATTTCTTGCCCCTTTATCAAATAAAACATGATTATATGTCTGGGGAACATTTTCTGAATACTCAAGCCTATTCCACTGATCTGATCATCTGTGTTAATTACAATACCATGCTTTTTTCATAACTATTGCTTTGTAATACTATTTAAAATTGATGTAAAAGTAATGCCTCCCATATTCCTTTTCCCAAGGATTGCTTTAGCTATTCGTGGTTGTTTATTGTTCCAAATGAACTTCATTCAGGAGTGTTTGATCCACTTCTTTGAAGAGTGTTATGGGTATCTTTCGAGGGATTGCATTAAATCTGGATACTTTGGGGAATATTGCCATTTTAATGATGATAATCCTCCCAGTCCATGAGCCAGGTATGTGTTTCTATTTCTACATATCCTCTCTTATTCCTTGAATCAGGGTTTTGTACTTTTCTTTGTATAGGTCATTCACATCCTTAGTTACATTAACTTCAAATATTTGAGTTTGTGTGACACTAATGTGAATGAAGTTGTTTATTATATATATATTTATTTAAACACCTTGAATATATACATGATTGTGTTTGGGTTTCAGTCATGTAAATAACAATTTAAACACCTTGAATATATACATGATTGTGTTTGGGTTTCAGTCATGTAAATAACAACACCCATCACCAGTGCAACATTCCCATCACCAATGTCTCAAAACTCCCTCGCCCCCACCCAAACCCCGTCTGTACTCTAGACAGGCTTTCTATTTTCCTCATACATTCTCATTATTAGGATAGTTCAAAATGTAGTTATTTCACTAACTAAACTCATTACTCTTTGTGGTGAGCTTCATTAGGTGAGATGTGACTTCCAGTCATTCTCTCTTTTGTGTCTGAAAATTATTATTGCAAGAACGTCTTTCATTTTTCTTAAACCCATAGATGAGTGAGACCATTCTGCGTTTTTCTCTCTCTCTCTCTGACTAATTTCACTCAGCATAATAGAGTCCATGTACATCCATATATAGGAAAATTTTATGACTTCATCACTCCTGACAGCTGCATAATATGCCATTGTGTATATGTACCACAGTTTCTTTAGCCTTCCGTCTGTTGAAGGGCATCTTGGTTGTTTCCAGAGTCTTGCTATGGTAAATAGTGCTGCAATAAATATAAGTGTAAGGAAGGGATTTTTGTATTGCATTTTTGTGTTCCTAGGGTATATTCCTAGGAGTGGTATAGCTGGATCATATGGGAGCTCGAATTCCAGTTTCTGGATGAATCTCCATATTGCTTTCCATAAAGGTTGAACTAGACGGCATTCCCACCAGCAGTGGATAAGAGTTCCTTTCTCTCCACACCCCCGCCAACACTGTTTGTTCTCATTCTTTGTGATGTGTGCCAATCTCTGCGGTGTGAGATGGTACCTCATAGCTGTTTTAATTTACATCTCCCTGATGATTAGTCATGTGGAGCATTTTTTCAAGTGTCTTTTGGCAATTTGTATTTCTTCTTTGTTAAAGTGTCTGTCCATTTCTTCTCCCCATTTTTTGATGGGATTAGATGTTTTTTTCTTGTAAAGTTCTGTCAGTGACTGTATATTTTGGAGATTAGCCCCTTATCTGATGGGTATTGGGTGAATAGTTTCTCCCACTCAGTAGGTGGCTTTTGTATCCTGGGCGCTATTTCCTTTGAGGTGCAGAAGCTTCTCATCTTAATATATTCCCATCTGTCAATCTCTAATTTCACTTGCTTGGAGAGTGCAGTTTCCTCCTTTAATATTCCTGTAGTCTCAATGTCCTGGAGTGTTTTATCTACATGTTGGTCTTTATATCTTATGGTTTTGGGTCTGATATCGAGATATTTAATCCAGTTGGATTTTACCTTTGTACATGATGTTAACTGGGGGTCTAAGTAAAAATTTTTGCAAGTGGCTAGCCAATTGTGCCAACACTACTTGTTGAAGAGGCTTTCTTTGTTCCGTTTAGGATTTCTTGCCCCTTTATCAATAATTAGGTGATTGTATATCTGGGGAACATTCTCTGAGTATTCAAGCCTATTCCACCGGTACCATGCTGTTTTGATAACTATTGCTTTGTAGTAAAGTTAAAGTTGGGGAAAGTAATTCCTCCCATATTCTTTTTCCCAATGATTGATTGCTTTAGCTATTCTAGGGTGCTTATTGTTCCAAATGAATTTCAAAAGTGCCTGATACACTTCTTTGAAGAATGTCATGGATATCTTTAGAGGGATCGCATTAAATCTGTACAATGCTTTGGGGAGTGTTGTCATTTTGACTATGTTAATCCTGCCAATCCATGAACAGGGTATGTGTTTCCATTTCCACATGTTCTCTCTTATTTCTTGGAGCAGAGTTTTATAGTTTTCTTTGTATAGATCCATCACATTTTTAGTCAAGTTGATTCCAAGATATTTGAGTTTGTGTGCCACTATTGTGAATGGGGTTGTGCTTAATGTCCATTTCTTCCTATTACTATTGGTGTATAGAAAGGCCATTGATTTTTGTGTTTTAATTTTGTAGCCTGCCACCTTCTATATGAGTCTATTGTTTCTAGAAGCTTTTTGGTAGAGTCTTTAGGGTTTTCTAAGTAGAGTATCATGTCATTTGCAACCAGCGAGAGCTTGACTTCTTCCTTTCCTAGCTGGATTACCTTGATATCTTTTTCTTGTCTAATCACTATAGCAAGGACTTCCAGTTCTATGTTGAATAGGAGTGGTGAGAGAGGATAGCCTTGTCTTGTGCCAGAATTTAGAGGGAAGGCTTTTAGTTTTTCTCCATTGAGGATAATATTTGCCACAGGCTTGTGGTAGATGACCTTAACTATATTGAGAAAGGTTCTTTTTATTCCCATTTTGCTGTGAGTTTTGATCAAGAATGGGTGTTGGACTTTATCAAATGCTTTCTCTGTATCTATTGATATGATCATGTGATTTTTATTTTTTTGTTGTGGATGTTGTGTATTATGTTCATAGATTTATGGATGTTAAACCATTTTGTGGGGGGGGGGAGGTCCGGGAGATAGCATGGAGGTAAGGCACTTGCCTTTCATGCAAAAGGTCATCGGTTCGAATCCCGGTTCCCCATATGGTCCCCGTGCCTGCCAGGAGCAATTTCTGAGCATGGAGCCAGGAGTAACCCCTGAGCGCTGCCAGGTGTGACCAAAAAACCAAAAAAAAAAAAAAAATTCTTGGATTTTTGGTATGAAACCTACTTTATCATAGTGAATGATCTTCTTAATGAGGCATTGAATCCTATTTGCCAGGATTTTGTTGGGTATCTTTGCATCTGCATTCATTAGCGATATTGGTCTGTAATTTTCTTTCTTCGTTGCATCCCTGTCTGGTTTAGGTATCAAGGTGATGTTGGCTTTATAAAAACTATTTGGAAGTGTTCCCGTTTTTTTGATTTCATGAAAGAGTCTTGCCGGGATTGGTGGTAGGTACTCTTGGTAAGTTTGGAAGAAATCATCAGTGAATCCATCTGGGCCTAGGGTTTTGTTTTTGGGCAGATATTTGATTACCATTTTAATTTTATCAATAGGGATGGGGTGTTTAGATATGGTACATCCTCTTTATTCAACTGTGGATGATTATAAGAGTCCAAGAATTTATTCATTTCTTCCAGGTTCTCATTTTTAGTGGCATAGAGTTGCTCAAAGTAGTTTCTGTTTACCCTTTGAATCTCTGCCATATCAGTAGTTATCTCTCCTTTTTCATCCCTAATACGAGTTATCAAGTTTCTCTCTTTCTTTGTTAGTTTTGCCAGTGGTCTATCAATCTTGTTTATTTTTTCTAAGAATCAACTTCTGCTTTCATTGATATTTCGGATTGTTTTTCGGGTTTCCACATCATTGATTTCTGCTCTCAGCTTTATTTCCTTCTGTCTCCCTATTTTTGGGTCCTTTTGTTGAGCACTTTCTAGTTCTATGAGCTGCGTCATTAAGCTATTCAGGTAGGCCCCCTCTTTCTTCCTGATGTGTGCTTGCAAAGCTGTAAATTTTCCTCTCAGTACTGCTTTTGCTTTGTCCCATAAGTTCTGATAGTTTGTGTCTTTATTATCATTTGTTTCCAGGAAAGTTTTGATTTTCTCTTTGATTTCATCTCCGACCCACTGGTTATTCAGTATGAGGCTGTTTAACTTCCAGTTGTTAAAGTTTTTCTTCTGTGTCCCTCTGGAATTTACATATAATTCACAGCCTTGTGGTCAGCGAAGGTAGCCTGCAAAATTTCTATCCTCTTGATATTATGGAGGTATGTTTTATGTGCCAGCATGTAGATTATCCTGGAGAATGTCCCATGTACATTGGAGAAAAGCGTGTATTCATGTTGTTGGGGATGGATTGTCATATATATATACATATATATATATACATATATATATTTATCTACTAGGCCTCTTTCTTCTATTTCTCTTTTCAGGTCTAGTATATTCTTGTTGAGTTTCAGTCTGCTTGACTTATTCAGTGTTGACAAAGCTGTGTTGAGGTCCCCCACAATTATTGTGTTGTTATTGATATTATTTTTCAGATTTGTCAACAATTGTATTAGATATTCTGCTGGCCCCTCATTTGGTGCATATATGTTTAGGTGAGTGATTTCTTCCTGCTGTACATACACCTTGATTAATACAAAATGTCCATCTTTGTCCCTTACAACATTCCTGAGTATAAAGTTTGCATCATCTAATTTTAGTATGGCCACTTAGCTTTTATATGGGTGCTGTTTGCTTGGATAATTTTTATCCAGCCTTTTATTTTGAGTCTGTGTTTGCTCTGACTATTCAAGTGCGTTTCTTGTAGGCAGCAGAAGGTTAGATTGAGTTTTTTGATCCATTTAGCCACTCAGTATCTCTTAACTGGTGAATCCAGTCCATTGGCATTGAGAGAAAGAATTGTCATGGGATTTATTGCCATCTTTATATCGAAATTTGATTTGTCTTTTGGCCAGTCTTGTCTAAAATTAGGTCTTTCAGTTTTTCTATTAAGACTGGTTTTGAGTCTATAAAGTTTCCGAGCTGCTGTTTGTCTGTGAAACCATGTATTCTTCCATCAAACCTGAAAGTGGGTAAAGTATTCTAAGCGAAGCATTTATTTCATTGAGTTTTGTCACTATGTTCCACCACTGCTTCTGACCTTGAGTGTTTCTGGTGACAGGTCTGCTGTAAATCTCAAGGATGCTCCCGTGAATGTGATTCCCCTTTTTGATCTTGCTGCTTTCGGAATTCTGCATCTTTGAGATTCATCATTGTGACTAGGATATGTCTCAGAGTATTTTATCTGGGGTCTCTTTTGGTTAGTACTCTTCGGGCATGCAGGATTTGATTGCATATATTCTTTAGTTCTGGAATTTTCTCTTTAATGATGTTCTTGACCATTGATTCTTCCTGGAAATTTTCTTCCTGGGTCTCTGGGACTCCAATGATTCTTAAGTTGTTTCTGTTGAGCTTATCATAGACTTCTATTTTCATCTGTCCCATTCTTTGACTCATTTTTCCATTGTCTGTTCATTTGCTTTAAGTTTTTTTCCCAATCTCTCCCACTGTATGGAGTTGTTACTTATCTCATCTTCCACAGCACCAATTCTATTCTCAGCATCTGTTACCCTGTTGGAGAGCTTATCCATTTTGTCATTCAATTCATATACTGAGATTTTCAGGTCTGTAATTTGATATGTTATTTCAGTTTGGAATTTTGTGATTTCTGTCTTCATGTTTTCTTGGTTCTTATTAGTGTTCTGTTCAACTCAATCCATGGTTTCTTTGAGTTCTTTGAGCATTTTCCATATTTCTTGTCTAAACTCCTTATCTGAGAGATTGATTAGTTGATTGGCCATTTTCTGTTCATCAGAATTGCCATCTTTATTCACTATGTCTGATGCTGGCCTGTGTTTCTCCATTGTCACACTTATGTTGTGGGTTTTTCTACGTGTTGTGATGGTATTCATTGGCTAAATGATGTGCATGGCCACGCTCCTCTGCCTCTGCCCTTTCTGGGTGGGTCAACTTGCCTCCAAGGAAGCTTTGTCCTCCATAGATGAAGCCTCACAGAAGATCAAATCTTAGGCCCGAAAATGCAGTAGAGAAGACAGTCTGGGAGAAATGCTGGGCTTCAGTGATCCAGCACAGTTCTTAGTGTGATTTTTTTTCTTCTTGTTGCAGTGGCATTCTTTCATTAGAAAGAGTGCATGGCTGCTCCACACAGCCAGGCTCTTCTGGAGCCTCTGAGAGAGCCAATTTTCCGAGTCCTTTTCAGCCCACTCCCAAGAGGTTCAGGAGACAGGACAGGAGACAAACATAGGAGACAAATTAGCACAGGCAGCACTCACAGTTTCTCACAGTCAGGCACCACTGGGCAGGCATAGATTTTCCCAGTCTGATGTCACAAACAGGGGACCTGCCTTCTGCTATGTATTTGTTATAGCTGATTTTCACATTTGGAAGCAGTTACTTGGCGTTCCAGCATGTGAATGAGCCTCTGAGAGAGCGAATTTTCTGGGCCCTTTTCGGCCCACTACCAAGAGGTTCAGGAGACAGAACAGGAGACAAAAACACACAGGCAGCACTCATAATTTCTCACAGCCTGGCTCCACTGAGCAGGCGTAGATTTTCCCATGAAGTTGTTTTCTTAATGTCCATTTCTTCTCTATTATTATTAGTGTATAAGAAGGCCATTGGTTTTGCGTGTTAATTTTGTAGCCTACAAGTTTGCTATATAAATTTTTTGTTTATAGAAGCTTTTACGTAGAGTCTTTAGGGTTTTCTAACTATAGTATGTCATCTGCAAACAGCAAGAGCTTTATTTCTTACTTTCCTATCTGAATGCCTTTGATATCTTTTTCTTGCCTAATCAATAAAGCAAGTACTTCCAGTACTATATTGAATAGGAGTGGTGAGAGAGGAAAATCTTGTCTTGTACCAGAATTTTGAGGAAAAGCTTTTAATTTTCCCAATTGAGGATAATATTTGCCATTGGTTTGTGGTAGATGGCCTTGACTACATTGAGGAAAGTTCCTTTCATTCCCATTTTGATGAGAGTTTTTTTCTTTTTCTTTTATCAAGAATGAGTGTGGACCTTATCAAATACTTTATCTGCATCTATTGATATGATCATATGATTTTTATATTTCTTGTTGATATTGTGATTTACGAATGTTAAACCATCCTTGCATTTCTTAAATAAAACCTTCTTGATCCTGGTGAATTACCTTATTGATGAGGCAATGGATCCTTTTTTGCAAGAATTTTGCTGATAATCTTTGCATCTGTGTTCATCAGGGATATTGGTCTGTAATTTTCTTTTTTGGTAGCATCTCTATCTGGATTTTGGTATCAAGGTATTGTTGGCTTCTTAGAGTCTATTTGGAAGTGTTCCTTTTTTTCAGTTTCATGAACAAAACTGGCAAGGATTGATAGTAGTTCCTCTTTAAAGATTTGAAAGAATTCATTAGTGTTCCATCTGCGCCTGGGCTTTTGTTTTTGGACAAACATTTGATTACCATTTTAATTTCCTCAATAGTGACAAGGGTGGTTAGAAATGCTACATCCTCTTTATTCATTTTTTTTTTTTTGGTTTTTGGGCCACACCCGGTGATACTCAGGGGTTACTCCTGGCTATGCGCTCAGAAGTCGCTCCTGACTTGGGGGACCATATGCGAAACCAGAGGATCGAACCGCGGTCCATCCTAGGACAGCGCAGGGAAGGCAGGCACCTTACCTCCAGAGCCACTACCTGGCCCCTACATCCTCTTTATTCAACCATGGATTATAAGCGTCCAAGAATTTATCCATTTCTTTCAGGTTCTCATGTTTGGTGCTGTAGAGTTTCTCAAAATAATCTGTGATTACCATTTAAATCTTTACAGTATCTGTAGTGATTGCCCCTTTTCATTTCTATTATAGTTTATCAAGTTTTTCTCTCTTTGTGAGTTTTGCCAGTGGTCTATCAATATTTTTATTTTTCAAAGAACCAACTTCTGCTTTCATTGATCTTTCAGATTGTTTTTGGCTTTCTACTTCATTGGTTTCTGATTTAAGCTTTGTTATTTCCATTTGTCTACCTTTGTCTATTCTTGGTTTCCCTTGTTGATCATTTTCTAAATTTATAAGCTGCATCATTAAGCTATTCAGGTAGGCCCCTTCTCCCCTCCTGAAGTGTGTTTGCACAATTATAAATTTTCCTCTCAGTTCCATTTTTGCTGTGTCCCATAGATTCTGATATTTTGTGTCTTCATTGTCATTTGTTTCCAGGAACGTTTTGATTACTCCTTTGATTTCATCCCAGACCCTCTGGTTTTCAATAATAAGCTGTTTAATTTCCAGGTGTTAAAGTTCTTCTTCTATGTCCCTTTATAGGTCACATCTACTTTTAGTGCCTTGTGGTCAGCAAAGGTAGGTTGCAAAATTTATATCCTCTTGATCTTATGGATGTACGTTTTATGTACCAGCATATGGTTTATTCTGAAGAATAACCCAAGTACATTTTAGAAGAATATGTATCCAGGTTTCTGTCTAGGTATTGCCCTATATATATCGACTAGACCTCTTTCTTCCTTTCTCTTTTCATGTCTAGTATATTTTGTTGGGTTTCAATCTGTTTGACCTATCTAGTGTTGACAGGCTCACGTTGAGGTCTCCCACAATTATTGTCTTAGTATTGTTATTTTCTTTCAAATTTGTCAATAATTGTATTAGATATTTTGCTGGTCTCTCATTGGGTGCTGTGTATATGTTTATTAGTGCGATTTCTTCTTCTTGCACATACCCCTTGATTAGTATGGAATGTCCAGCTTTGTCTCTTACAACTTTTCTGAGTCTAAAGTTTGTGTCATCTGATATTAATATGGCCACTCCAACTTTTTTAATTGTGTTGTTTGCTTGGATGATTTTCTTCTAGCCATTGACTTTGAGTCTATGTTTTTTTTCTGACTATTTAAATGTGTGTCTTGTATGTAGCAGAAGATTGGATTCATATTTTTGATCCATTTTGCCACTCTGTGTCTCTTATCTGGTGTATTTAGTCTATTCACATTGAGGGATATGATTGTCATGGAATTTAATGTCATCTTTGTGTATAAGTTTGGTGTGTCTGTTGGTCTGTCTTATTTTGAAGTAGATCTTTCAGTTTTTCCTTTAAGGCTGGTTTGCCTCTGTAAAGTTTCTGAGTTGTTGCTTATTCGTGAAACTATATATCCTTCCATCAAACCCGAACGTGAGTCGGGCTGGGTGCAGTATTCTAGGTGAAGCATCCATTTCATTCAGTCTTGTCACAATATCCCACCACTGTCTTCTGGTCTTAAGGGTTTCTTGTGACATGTCTGATGTAAAACAAGGATGCTTCTTTGAATGTAATTTCCCTTTTTGATCTTGCTGCTTTCAGTATTCTATCTCTATCTGTGGAATTTGTCATTGTGACTAGGATGTGTCTTGGGGTGGTTTTTTTGGGTGTCTTTTAGCTGGTACTCTTTGAACATGCAGGTTTTGATTGCATGCAGTCATTAGCTCTGGGAGTTTCTCTGTAACAATGACTTTGACTGTTGTTTCTTCCTAGGCCTCTAGGACTCCAATGATTCCTATGTTGTGTCTGTTGAGTTTATCAAAGACTTCTATTTTCATCTGTTCACATTCTTTGAGTATTTCTTCCCCATTGTCTTATCATTTGCTTTAAGGCTCTTTTCTAATCTCTTTTACTCTATAGAGTTGTTCCTCATCTCATCTTACAGTTCACTGATTCTGTCCTTGGCTGCTGTTACCCTGTTGTATAGGCTTTCCATTGAGGTTTTCAGTTCAGCTACAGTGTTTTTCAGGCATGTTATTTCAATTTGCAATATTTTGATTCTATATCCATGTTCTATTCAGCTTAATCTATGCTTTCTTTGAGGATCCTTCATATTGCTATTCTAACTTTTTGTCTGAGAGTTTAATCAGGTGGTTGGTATTATTTTGGTCATCAGAACTGAGCTATCATCTTCATCCTTTGTGATGGTGTTTGCCAATGAGATTTCCCTATTGTCATGCTTTTAGTGTGATTCTTTCTTTGCGCTATGGTTGGGTACATAAGTTAGAAAGAGTGTGTGGCTATGAAACATAGTGGAGTGGCCATGGTCTTCTGAACCCTCTGTCTGCTGCTAAGACAGAAGTTTTTTCAGTCTCTCTCCTTGTGTCAATCACACAGCAGGGGTCAGTCCTCCCCCTTCACAGATAAACAGAGAGGGTACCTGTCTTCTGTGGAGCCTCTAAGAGACAGTTTCCGCTGAGTCTTTCTTGACCATCTCAGGAGAATTTCAGGAGACAGAAGAGCAGAAATATATTATTATAGATTAAACTTTTCACTTATTTCTGTGTTTATCTACTCACTATACTTAAACTCTCAGGCACATTGTTAAATGTACCATTATTATTAGTTGAATAATCTCTTTTATAGACGACTCTGGGAATTATTCCAGTGAATATATTGATAGCTACCTTTTGTTACACTTTGGGGGTGAGGGTTTGGACCATACTCCACTGGTGTATCCACGAAGGATATTCCTGGTGTGATTTACAGGTCCATACAGTGCCAGGGATTAAACCAGGGTTGGCTGCAAAAAAGCCTAGTACCTTTACTAGCACTACTTTTCTGAGTATTATTATTATAGATTTCAATAACAATTTTTAAAACTAAAGAAAATAGAAATAATTCCTGGCATTATTAGTATATAATATATTTTATAAAGTAATTATAGTACAGTATGTTATTTATTCAATTCTTATGCTAAACCTTTATTAAATGAAAATGAAATTTAATATGCTTTAAGAGGGAGTGTATTAAGAACATTTTTTTAAATTTAATAGCCAATGATCTTTCTGACATAGAAAGAGGGGATTGGAGAGATATTGTTTAGACAGTTCTGTTCAATTACAAATGTCACAAAAAAGACACTATGTATAATAAATTTAAATAATAAAAACTGGAGAGAAAATTTTCTAGGAGCTATATTTGAATACCTATGAGTCAGAAACATTAACTAAAAGTATTAAAATTAAATTAAGAGTTCAGTTGTGGGGCCCGGGAGATATCATGGAGGTAAGGCATTTGCCTTTCATGCAAAAAAGGTCATCGGTTCAAATCCCGGTGCCCCATATTGTCCCCCGTGCCCGCCAGGAGCAATTTCTGAGCATGGAGCCAGGAGTAACCCCTGAGCACTGCCGGGTGTGACCCAAAAAGACCAAAAAAAAAAAAAAAAGAGTTCAGTTGCATAAAAAAACAACAATCATGATCATTAAAGAGTTCATTGACTCAACAGTTATTGAAGTGACTGTTTGAAATACTAGGGATATAACAATGAACAAGTGGTAAAATCCTGTTGTCTCATCAGGGAGGAAATTAATAGCAACATTTATATTAACATTTAGTAGATCTCTAGATTTTAGGTACCAAATACTCATTTTAATTTTTCCTTTATTATTTATATTTTTGGCTGTCAGGGATGAACAAACAATGTACTCTAGCACTATATCCATAGACCCTATATACTCAATTTACCCCTTGCCCCTTTGAAAGATCTTACAGACTTGCATTGTAATGAATAAAGTATAATGATTAATGAACTTTTAAAGTCTGGCTCAATTGTTCATTATGTAGACCGTAAGGAGATACTATTTTGGTTCCTATTATCCAGGTAAAACATTATAAACATTACTATCTAGGTTTTCTAGAAAAGCAGCAGCTAATTTACCCAGTAACTACTATACATATACCTTAACTGTTAAAGGTGGATATCATTTACATAAACTGAACTTATAAGAACAGTAAACTCTAATAATTCTGTGCAGAGCACAGAGCCAGAAGTAACCCTTGAGCACAGTGGGTGTGACACAAATACCAAAAATAAGAAAGAAAAAAGAAAGAAAGAAAGAAAGAAAGAGAAAGAAAGAAAGAAAGAAAGAAAGAAAGGAAGGAAGGAAGGAAGGAAGGAAAAAGAAGAAAGAAAGAAAGAGAAAGGAAGAAAGAAAGAAAGAAAGAAAGAAGAAAGAGAAAGAAAAAAGGAAAGAAGGAAATGAAGGAAGAAAGAAAGAAAGAAGGAAGGAAGAAAGAAAGAAAGAAAGGAAGGAAGAAAGAAAGAAAAGAAGGAACAAAAAGAAGGAACGGAAGGAGGAAGGGAGGAAGGAAGGAAGAAAGAATGAATGAAAGGAAGAAAGAATGAATGAGAGGGTAGACATTAAGGATATATCATCTAATGAAACGTGATAGAGCGAGAATTGAGGTAAAAGCTGCTTATAAACATTCTGATCTTATGTATGAGCCATTTTGGTACACATTAACATGGGGGTCTGCTTGCATCTTGTTATTATGCCAAGGTAGTTCACCTCATTCAACCCATTAGCAAACAGAATGGAGTTATGATAGCTCCATAAATCACTCTAAAGACAAGGTTTTGTTTTTAACTGGAATGTGTATTGACACAAGGGAGTAGAAAATGTTTGGTGTGTGTTGCAGTGGAGGTAAAATCTTGGCAGCCTTTTTATAAAATATCACATAAGGTTTTTATGTGCATATATGTCTTTGTTTAAAAGAAATATTAAACACTATAATGTTATCTAATTCTCACCTATTAGTCAGTAAAGATGCAATATAACAATATATATATATACTCAGAAGTATATTCAGGAAAACTCAAGGCATGTTCATTGGCATAATCTGAGGTCATTTGAGTAGTTATTTCACCTCTAAGAAGCTATAATTAAAAAAAAAACCCACCTCAACTATAGAAAATAATTTGACACTGAAAATGTATAGAAACATTGATAATATTTATAACATATAAAACAAATGTCTAATAATCAAGAATTACAATTATGACAAATTTGGCAAGATTAAGAACATGAAAAATTCAAATAAAAAATAGCAAGTAAGAAAAACCATGGGGTTAGGGAAACAACTTAATATGTTTAAATAGCTAAATGTGTCTAAACCACATGACTTACTTGTGTGGCTCTAAGTTTGATCCCTAGGACTACATAGATCTCCACACCTCACTGGAGCTGGCTTTAGCACCATGGTGTACCTTTCCATAAAACAAAACAAAACAAAAAATCCATGTCATATATTAGTGCACATTATTGTCAATAGACAAACAGAGCAAAGACCAAAAGTAATTAGAACAAATATCTGAAGTCCATGGTAAGAAAATATTAATTTTCTTCTCTTTTTTTTTCTATATCAAATGTCAGTCTGTACTATTATCAATTTTAGTGTTAGTAAAGACAAAAAATGAACATTGTAAATAGCAGCAGTGTCAATTTAATATCCAGGAAAAGAAACTAGCTAAAGTTCAAGAAGACTCTCATCATTAAGGTCAAAACATATCCTAACACTTAAAAATTATATTCTTTACTTATACCTATTGTATGAATATATTTTGAAATGAATCCTATAATATGTTCTCAAATAAATAAATAAATATAAAACAGAACTTAAATTAGTTACACTCAACTGTTTCACAAATCTCTGTGCATGAACTGCATGGACAAGCTGGAATTGAACTTGAATCTGGTTAGAGTGCATTCATCTTCCTTACTCTACAGAAGAAATGAATGTTGCCTTAGGAAATGGAAGAGAGTCAGGAAAAAAGATGGACAAATGTGGTTTATGTTATAGACTTCCCTAGACTATGGCTGTGAAGTGTAATGAGTCATTGGCATGAATACTCAATTTAACAACCATTTACAATGCAGAAGCAATCAATTGTGTGGGTATTCTAACAAGTTTTCCTCTAGTGTCTGCATAGTCACATGGCCTGGAAATTAGGTGAAGAGATGTTATCTTTAATTTGTGGTCCCCCAAATAATTCTTTTTTCTACTTAAAAATTTGTTGGGAGAACTGGTTGTTATTAGCACATTGATTTACAGAAATGTTTAAAATTGCAATAACTAGAATTTTGAGGGGCTATTCCTCTAAATCTAGGGTTTTAAAGAAAAAATATCCTGTCGTCTCTGTCAACACGGATAGACCTCAAGGGTAATACTAAGTGAATTAAATCAGAGAGAAGCACAAACACTGAATGACCTCATTTATGCATGTCATCTAAAACCAACAAAAATCATGTTGAATGTTGCTAGGGTGAGCAGAAATGAGGGGGAAGTGCAAAATGGATGAAGTTGGTAAAATTTTACAAGCTTCCAGTTATAACATAAATAGTTCTGGTGTTGTAATATATAACATACTGACTAGAGCTAGCAATTTATATTGTATATTTGAAGTTTGCCAAGAGCGATCCTAAGATACTATCTTCTCATGGCAAGAAATCTTATTGTAACTGTAGTATGAATGCTAACTAACCTAATTTGATAATCCCTTTTCCAATGCATACATATGTCAAACTGTTATCTTGTATGTATACTTAAGGTGAATACAATGTCATGTTCATTATATCTCAACAGAAAAATTAGAACAACCAAAACATATATTTATTTCCATCTGAATTTTATCAATGATATCATCAGGTATTATATATAAATTTTGCTTTTGTTAAAAGGCACTATTACACTTTTCCAACTATAGTGTGAATTATTCTTTATTAGAAGAGATAATAGCAAGAGAATTGTATGCATTTTGAATATTTTCAAAGTTTAGAGATTGACATATGTAATCAATCAGGTCGCTATATATTTTTTTAACTTTTTATGCATTCCCAGTGAGAAAATTATATTACAGAAATTTGTAAATTCAGTCTATACTGACACTATCTTCTCTCTCTCTCTCTCTCTCTCTCTTTTACTTTTAAACAAGACTGCTGCCTTCAGCATTGTGCAATATTTGGCTAGCATCACATTTTGGCTGCATTAGGGGGTTCTTGTATCATATATTATTGTAATAGATTTTATTATTGATTCCAGATATGTTTATATGTATTTCTTGTTCTCAGTTTCTGGGGGTTAATATGTCTAGCGTTGTTCATATTCTTGCAGAAAGAATCTGGGAATCCTTGAGAGTTAGATGAAATTGGCACACATGCAGACACAAAAAGGAAAATAACTCAATGAAGTCTTTGGAGAGAAACCTACAAACTGACTCAATATCAGAAAGAAGTATTCAATGATAGAGTCTTGAATTCACAAAATGAGATGTCAGTTCTTGAAATAGAAATCAAGTGTATTTGACAAAGGCAAGTATGTGCAGCATGACAGAAACAGCCGATACAGTAGTCTGGTTTTTTTTCTTCACTAATCAATAGGTGGCTAGGTAGACACAGATACATTTATCTTGAAAGAAAGTTTTGTCAATGGGATTTCCATAGAAAATGCTACCTTTTGCTCTGCACAGAGTGATCATTGGCTATCATCCATGTGTTAATATTCCTTTAAGTTTTATTTTATTTTTATTTATTTATTTTGTTGTTTTTGGGTCACACCCGGCAGTGCTCAGGGGTTACTCCTGACTCCATGCTCAGAAATTGCTCCTGGCAGGCACGGGGATCATATGGGACGCCCGGATTCAAATCGATGACCTTCTGCATGAAAGGCAAACACCTTACCTCCATGCTATCTCTCCCCTCTTTAAGTTTTATTTAGTTGGGGAAAGCTTTTCTTTGTCCACTAGAAAAAAATATATGTCCAAAAATTTTTACACTCCCTTTTATAGTATTCAGTTCTTTAATTCTTAAGATTCTTAATATTTTATCTTTAGATATCGTGTTTTGTCTATCAACTATAAAATATTATAAATTATTAATTATAAATTCATGCATACAACTTTCCAAGATCACATCCCTCTCCTGCCAGAGTGTTTGTTTACCCCATCCATGTACTCCCACCCTATCTCACTTCACAATGGCATCTAGTTGTAGATTTTCTAACCACCCGAATCATTTCTCCCAGTTCATCACACCTTAATAGTAGAACAGTTTTAAGATTTGGTAGCTCTTGGTCATTTTTAAATTTCCTTAATATGCTACTTTATATCTCATTTATTAGAGATCATTTTGTATCTGTCATTCTTCTTCTTTTTTTTTTTTTTTTTTGGTTTTTGGGCCACACCCAGTGACGCTCAGGGGTTACTCCTGGCTATGCGCTCAGAAGTTGCTCCTGGCAGGCACGGGGGACCATATGGGAACCGGGGGATCAAACCGTGGTCTGCCCTAGACTAGCGCAGGCAAGGCAGCAGGCACCTTACCTCCTGCGCCACCTCCAGGCTCCCATCTGTCATTCTTCTGCTTGGCTCTCATCATCATGATATCCTTTAGCTCTATCCACATTGTAAGTTCCGGGACTAAGATTTTATTTTATAACCAACCAAGTATTGCTCCATTATACACAATACACACACTTACACACACCACAATTTCTCTATCCAGTCATCCATTCTCGGAAATATGGGTTGTTTACAGATTTTAGCTCGGTTGAATAGTGCTGCAAATGAACATAGCAGCACAAATATCTTCTCTGAATAGTTTTTGGATCTTTATAGTAGCTGCCAAAAAACACTCATAGGAAAAAAGACGATGGAAGGATTTTCTATCATTAAATTTATCTATAATTATAAATTATACTATAAAGCATAGTAATAAAGGAAATGGGGTATTACTAAAATAAAGGCATACTCTTGAACCAATGAAATATACTTGAGGTACCAGAGACAGACCTTCAGGTATATAAACAGATCATCATTGATAAAGGAATCGAGTATAAAGTGAAGCACAAAAAGCCTTTTAAACAAATAGCTTTGGAAAAAATGGATTAGTCCACATTAAAAATATGAACCCAGATTCAGTAGCAATTTAAAATAAAGGCCTCTACATAAAACCCAAATTTATAAATTATATTGTGAAAACATAGGCAGGACCCTTTGTGACATTGGATTTTGAGTCATTCTTTAATGTTATAAATTTTAGTAACAATTTGTATACATTCTTTAAAATACATAATAATTATTTTATAGGTACTTCATTGAATATGTATAGTCCTATGGGTAGAATAGTAATTTTGACAAACTAATGCTTTAAAAACTTAAATAGCAGGTATGTTCCAATTCCATGTATACTCTTTTATATGAATAAATAGAATTTATATAAATTGCACATCTTTGTTGAACATCTTTGTTAAGGTGATTCCCCAAGTACTTAATGTTTTTAGGCATTCATGTGAATGGTATTAAAATATCTCTTATCCTTTACTATTTGTATATAGAAATATCAAGGATTTCTGCATTTTGCTTTTTTAGAGGAATGGAGAATAAAAGGGAGGGAGAGGAACAATTCTGAATGTTGGTATTGTAGTGTTGTGTATAAGTTTATTATAGTCTAGGCGTTTTTATTTGTTTGTTTGTGGGGGAACATCTGGCAGTACTCAGGGGTTTCTCCTGTCTCAGCTTTCAGAAATTATTGCTGGCAAGCTCAGGGAATGATATGGGATGTTGGGCATTGAACTGGGTTCAGTCGCATGTAAGGCAAACACCCAGCCCCTCTAGGAGTGTTTTTTTTTTTAAATAGAATCCTCATAGTTTTCTCAGTAGAAAATAATATGCAAATTGAAGATTGAATTCTTTTTCAATCTAGACGCCCTAGTAACTCTTTCTTGCCTACTGCTACATATAGCAAGGACTTCCAACACCATATTGAATAACAATGGTGAGAATGGATAGTCTTTCCTTGAACCTGATTTTGGATACAAGTCTTTCAGTTTTTGCCATTGAATATAATATTACCTGTAGGTTTCTTGCAAGTGGCTTTAATAATATTGCAAAATATTCCATAAATCCTCATCATATTGAAAAAAAAAACAAAAAAGTCCTCATCATATTGAACATTTAACCATAGTTGTTAGATTTGTTTGCTAAAATTTTATTAAAGATCTTAAGTCATAGTCATTTGTGATTTAGATTTATAGATTTTTTTAATAATATGTGATGTTTCAGGGTAATATTTTACTTATAGAGTTTGGAAATGTTTTTTTTAAGTATCTGGAAGATACTTAAAGTGATTGGAAATAGGCTTTCCTTAAAGTTATAAAACTCACTAGTAAATCCATATGAAATGGGGCTTTTTTGGGGGGGGCACTTTTGATCACATTTTCAATTTCCTTGATAGTGGTTTGTTTAATCACATGCTCCATTTCCTCTTGGTTCCTCTTGGAAGGTTATGAGTCTCAAAATTTATCCATTTCTTCTGTTTTAAAAATATTCAGGTATTCTGGGACCGCAGCAGGTGACACTAGAGGTAAGGCATTTGCAGACCACAGACAATCCCCTGGCATTCCATAAGGTCCCCCCAAGCCAGGAGCTATTTCTGAGCTTATAGCTAGAAGTAACCTCTGAGCATGAATGGGTGTGGCCCAACTCCCCCCCCCCCACCAATTCTGGTATTCCATGATAATTGTTAGAATTTCTATAATATTTATTATTTTATATTCTTTTATTTATGATTTGGTTTGTTAGAATTGTCTTTAAAATATAAGATAATATCAGTGAAAAATTAATATAATTTTGTTGTTAATTTGAATTTTTTATATTTTTATATCAATTCAGAGTAAAGGCCCAAATCTGTGAATTGAAAATTGAAACACTTGGGGAGAAGAAAGAGAATCTCATCAGTAACCTTCCTGGGATTGAAAATGTCAAATTGTGTTTTCAGGTCATACCATGTGTAAAGTGGGTGAATAAAGATAAATAAAGAATAAAGATTTATTAGAAAGGATAGGTCTTGCAATAATTTTCAGAGACAAAAGAGAGGAGGGCTGGAAGTTACAGCCCACATCATGAAGCTCACCACAAAGAGTGATGAGTTTAGTTAGAGAAATAACTACATTGAGAACTATCTTAAAAATGAGATTGTATGAGAGAAATAGAAAGCCTGTCTAGAATACAGGCGGGGGTGGGGTGGGGAGGAGGGAGATTTGGAACAATGGTGATGGGAATGCTGCACTGGTGATGGGGGTTCTTCTTTACATAACTGAAACCCAACCACAATCATGTTCGTAATCAAGGTGTTTAAATATAACATTATTTAAAAATAAATAAATAAAAATAAAATAAATTAATTAAAAAATAAATAAAGGATAGGTCTCAAATGAAGCTGATTTCTCATACTTATCCTGTCAATCTTGTTTCCTCTTTGAGCTACTTTATGTACTCTTCTGTGGTAGCTATCATACTGGGTAATGTTTCAGCTTTTGTATAAACAGATTGTCTTTCTTGGTCATTCAGCTAGACTTACACCAGTTATCACCTCACATATCCACATTGGCTCTGTATAAATCACATGTCATTTATGTTGAATGAATTTATAGCATAGTCCTACCTTTACTATTTAGAAATTGGTCATTTTAGCTTTCAAAACGTTGATTTCCCTTAGAATAGAGAAGATCTGGTCATCCAATAACTCCAGCTGAAACTCTTACATGGGTTAAGATGGGATGGCCACAATCTTTTCTTTTTTTCCTTTGGAGAATGGAAGGTGGAGGCCTAGTCTAGCTTTTTCTATAGAAACATCCCCACAATCTCTTTTTGGAAAATGCTGAATTAATTGAATGTCATGACCCTTATGCTTTTCCTTATGTGACCAAAAGGCCAAGAATGTGGAACAAATTTTTATACAATGAATTCACGAGTCTTGTATTTTTGTTTGGCCTCTAACTAGGGCATTTATCACATTCTATACTTTGTTGCTTTTTCCAAAACTTCAGTTACACCAATGTAAATGCCAATGACAGTTATGCTACTTTAATCCAATATCAAATGCAGGAGAGTCATTACACTTGGATTTCAGCTAAGCTGTGAATAACTATTTTTTGCATGACCACACACTTGTGTTTGACCAAGTGCTATTACAGGCATATGCACACATACAAAAGTATTCATTCTTTGTCTAAAGTTGAAGTTTAACTGTACATTCTGTATTTTATTTGTTAAGTATGATAAACATATATTGGCCCAAACCTTTTTTATGCAAATTAGAAAATATTTTTATTAGCTTCTTTATTATCTTCAGATCTATGTGTTTGTATCCATTTATGTCTTTTATGTCTAGGTTGAATAATTAAGTATAAACTGCATTAGAATTTTGGAATAATTGTTCAGCAAATCTGTTTGGTGGAATATGAATGTTTCTGATTCTGGTGTATGGGTTTGTCTTCTTCCCCTTTGAGCTACTAATTAGTGGCAGCTATCATACTGGGTACTGTTTCAGCCTTTGCATAAACAGATTGTCTTTCTTGGTCATTCAACTAGACTTAAACCAGTTATCACCTCACTTAGCCACATTGGATATGTGTATCGTTATCAGGCTAGAATAAAGCCTCGTTATTCATTGTTATGTTGATATATAGTTTGGAGAGGAATATCAGATGATGAAAAGTGTTTTATGAGTACAGGGAATAATCTTATTTTTTACTTAAACATTATTGTTGCTTATATAATTTATATATAATTAATAATTTTATTTTAATGTTTGTCAGGACTCCATTATGAGCAGGCCATAATAATCCTACATATTTTACTGCTGATGTTATTAGATATGTTTATATCATGTTTTGATAATAAATGAATGGCTTGAGCAATTAGATTAAAAAATCATACCTCTCTCTACATATATTGTCCAGATCAAGCTTTCTACTCAACATTCTCATCAGAGACTACTTTTTTGGGTGGGACACACTCGGTGAACTCAGGGGTTACTCCTGGCTATGTGCTCAGAAATATGTGCTCCAGGCTTGGGGGACCATATGGGACACTATGATGTGCTCCTGAGATCCTGATTTTTAATCAATATTTTTCAAAAGGGGAGATCAGTCTAGAAAGTACCTAAGAGGAAAGTAAGGAATTGCTTCCTGAATGTGGGCTCCCCCTCTGGTGAAAATGTTAAAGATTATAGTAGATTGTATAACAAAAAGCAAACATACCTGGGTGACACAAGTGTTTTTTATGACACAAGAAAAAACGTTCATTTTTTTCATAACCTGAAAGTTTTGGCTATTAATAAGGCAATATTTCAGGATTTTCTTCTAGATTAAGAAAACAGCATAACAATAAGATTATCTAAATTTTTAATCACTGTGTGCGATAAAAGAAGTTGATATCAGGCTGGAGAGATATCACAGCAGTAGGGTGTGCATTTGCCTTGCATGTGGCTGACCTGGGACAAACCTGGATTCAATTCCCAGCATCCCTTTTGGGTTTCCAAACCTGCCAGGAGCGATTTCTGAGTGCAGAGCCACCAGGTATTGCTCCCCAAACAGTAAAACAAATAAAAAGAAATTGATATTATGACTTTAACATGAGTTAATCTTTATGGATCTTTGGTAAACATTTATTTTGGTTTGCTAATTAAAGCATACAGATATGAACACCTCTTTGCTCACTTCTCGTTGAAATGGAAGATGAGAAAATGCAATGCTTATGTAAAGAGAATATTTAAGTTTGAATATTCTATCTCCAGTACATCCAGAATAATTTTGTGTATAGAAGATAAATAGACTTAAAGTATAATCACAAACCAATAAACATAACTCATCAGGAGACACATTTTAGCTCATTACGAACAATAGAATAATTTTTTTTATCATTTTTTAAATTATTTTATTTTATTTTATTTTATTTTTTTTATTTATTTATTTATTTATTTTATTTTTTAATCATAGTGGTTTACATGATATTCACAGTAATATTCCATTTACAAATAAACATTGAATCAGGGGAATTCCCATCACCAAGTTGTTCTCCCTCCACCTCCATACCCATTCTGTCTCCCAAGTCCTCCACCCTCTCTCCCCAGGGACTTCTAGATTGAGCAAACAATAGAATAATTTAAAGATAAAACTTTATCACTAAGTAGACAATTATAAAAGAGCTTATCAAAGTTTGAAAGACCTTTTATAAGAATTTAGATTGGATAATGGCTTAAATTTTGTCTGATTCTGATTTCATGATTCAACAATATTCTTGTGAAACATGAAATTACTTTATATGTGTAAAATGTACTTGCTCTTTTTGGGTAACCTCTAGAGCTATAGGGTCATTATTTCAGAAAATATTAACTACTAATCACTGTTAAATGCCCAATTGTTATATTCATTCTTTGGCTTCACAGAGTGATATTGTGATAATATAAAGACAAAATTTCAATAGAAAATTAGAAAGAGACGTACATTAAAGAAAAAATAGACCTAGGACATTAAATAGGGGATTCTTGATTGAGGGTTTGTGATTTTTAAATTTAGAAAGTACATTGAGATTTTATGAAGTTAATATTTGGATGGTGAAGAAAGAAAATTATATGAATATTTTTAGGGAGGAATTGTCCATGTGGAGAGTATTTTAAGAGCCAGAGTTGCTTGGTGGAACAAGAGAATCTGTTTCTGGAGATAAGTGACTTAGAGGGATAACCATAAGAGTGAAGGTCAGAATGATAGTGAAAGACCAGATTTTGTAGGGTCACTCAGGTCTGAGGTTGCTGATAATATAAATAAAATGGTCAAGTAAGCATTAAAGTTTTTGTCAGAGAGATAGGTTAGCAACTGAAAAAGATAATATATTGCCAGAGAGGGAGGATTCATCTGGCATCAGGTAAAAGACAGCGGAATAGATAAGAGTCTGCATTTATTTTGACAGTGAAAGTAACAACATTTGTTGACAGATAGGGTATTAGATGCGAAATAAAGGGATTCAAATGACTTCAAGGCTTAAGAAACTGAAGTAATTGAGCAGGAATGAAATAAATGTGTGAAGAATAGTTTTTGATGAGGATATTGAGTAGAAGGAATATTAACAGCTTGATAAGTCCTGTCATCCTAAAACCCTTTGATATTCTAATCTTATTATAGACAGGAGAACTGAGATAGAAGTTCACTGATTAAAGCTCAAAGTTCTGAAGACAAGGTTTGGACACAGTGATGACTCAAATCTTGTTCTAATAGTTATGCGATGCTGTCTCACTACAAAACTGCTTAAAATTTGCCCTCACAGAATACTAAACAAAGAGATGATAGGCATTAGTAACATGAACATTATAGTGAGTTTTAAGCATATTTTTAAGAAACAAATAGACATACACAAACTCAAAGAATAAAAATCCAATTCCATGCTATGCAGTAATGAGAAAAAGTGAAGTCATGAAATTTGTTTATACATGAATGGACATGGAGATTATTATGCTAAGTGAAATGAGTCTAAATGAAAGGAGGGATAAACATAGAATAATCTCACTCATCTGTCAGATATAAGTAAAATAAAAGGCAGTATGGGGATGATATCCAGAGACAGTAGAGATAAGAATTAGGAGGATCAGTCCATGATGGAAAGTTTACCATTAAGAGCAGAGAGTAGAGGTGTCTACTATGAAAGGGACATGCCTGGAAACCCTTCATTAAAAATAATGCAAACTACAGTATGAACAAAAGGAAAAAGATAAAGAAAGAGAGTGTAATGTAAAATGCCTGCACCAGAAGCAGGCAAGGGAAAAGTGGTGGAAGGAAAGCGGGCATCAGGGAGGGTAAAATGAAAATCGTTGACATTGGTGGTGGGAAATGCGCACTGGTGAATGTTGCTGTACATTGTATGACTGTAACTCAATCATGAACAGCTTTATCTGTAAAAAAGATGTAGTATTAACAACTTTGTAACTCTGGTGTTTAAATCAAAAAATATATTAAAAAAGTAATAAAAAAGACAGAAGGAAAAACACACCCAAAACCTTCAGTTCCAAATATAGATGATGAATTATAGTGCAGACAATGATTATTATCTTCCATTGAGATAATTGAGCTAGAAAAGCATGTTAAGTAAAGATTCTTCTGGTAAACTGTTGAATTATAAAAGCATACTTAGGTCAGAATACAGCACAAGAATTAATATGCCTTTTTTACACGAGGTCAATGGTGGTTAAGTCACCAACACTGGATATGTTACCCTGAGCTTCAAAAAATGTGATCTCTTTTTTTTTTAATTTTTTTTATTTATTTATTTTTTAATTTTAATCATAGTGGTTTACATGATATTCACAGTAATATTCCGTTTACAAATAAACATTGAATCAGGGGAATTCCCATCACCAAGTTGTCCTCCCTCCACCTCCGTTCCCATTCTGTCTCCCATATCCTCCACCCTCTCCCCAGGGTCTTCTAGATTGAGTGACTCCCTCTGTTTCTGGTTTATTACTTGG
>PVKC010000448.1:0-11612 GCA_004027635.1 Crocidura indochinensis | reverse complement strand
AAAATGTGATTCTTGAGGAAAGTGCATGAATAAGCCTGAGCATTCCTGAGTGTGACCCAAACTTTCAGATCATGCCCCAGAATTCCATTATTTTTCCAGTGCTGAATGTTTTCTCCCATTTCTTAAAATGAACATAAAAATGTTTTTCCCTCATTCAAATTGATTTACATTTAGTTCTACCAATTTTATTTATCTATTTTGGTTTTGGGGCTACACCCAGTGACGCTCAGGGGTTATTCCTGATTATGATTATTATTCAGAAATCGATCCTGCTTTGGGTGACCATATGTAATGCCAGGGTATCAAACAGCGGTCCATCCAAAACTAGTACAAGTGGATGTCTTACTTACCCCTTGCACCACTGCTCCGGCCCTAGTTCTACCAATTTTTATCAGGATCTTTACATGACTGAAACCCAACTGCAATCATATTTGTAATCAAGGTGTTTAAAGGTATTAATAAAAAAAAAAGAATCCCCTTTTATCTTTAGCCATCTTCCCTTTTTACAAATAAATATCAGTTATAATTTAAATGGTATAATAAAGTAAAAACATAATTGCAATTACACTCTGAAGTATTCATAAATGAGATTAAATATATATCTTTTTTACTTAAATAAAAATTTTAACTTAAGTTCTTTTAAAAATGTAATATTCATTTATAATGATTTTAAGCTTAACCCCTTTGTTTAGGCTACATTAATGTTTTTGAAAATACTTTATAGCTCATCACTAATATTTTGTAAATGCAACTGTGTTTGCAATAAAAACCTTAGAGATTGTGTATTTTCTGGTATACCAGTGTTCTATTATTCTGTTTGAAATTATTATACAAAAGAGAAGTTTGCTAATTTGTAAAATCGCTTCACTATGTTTCTACCCTATGAGAATTTGGTATCATGAGTGTTACTTATCATGTAAATAAACTGTTACAGTTTTGTATAAAAGCAGGAAAAATATTATTTTTTGACATTTGCATTTTTGTTACAACCTTCCTGGATTATTTACAGGAATCAATATATACAAACCTCTCCAAATAAAAATGTGAACTTCAAATTAGATTCATGATTTTTGTCTCCCACTAAGTGGTACTTAAGCATTTAAAATCATTCTAGGATTAAAAACCACATTATTTCAGTGTGCGAGCCAGCCACACACATAAAACACAGCACTACACTAAAAAGTTCACAATGGGAAAACAATGAAGAATCCCCCCACACCTTGTGAATGAAGATGCTGTTTAGAGGAATTAACCAACATCAGCCACCTTCATAACTTTTCTGATCAGGACCTTATGGGGGGAACATTTAAGGCTGTTCAAAGAACTCTAAGAAACTATGGGACGGACAGCTCATAATACTCAAGGTGATATGAGAGTAAATATGAGATGTCAGGGTGAAATGAAAACCTTAGTGGAAAGCCTCACCAGCAGAGTAAAAACTGTTGAGGACAGAATCAATGAGATGGAAGACAAGCTGCATAAAATCATCTTTCAACACAATAAATTGGAAAATAATCTTAAAATAAATGAACTGAAGAAGGAAAATATCCTCGAAATGCGTAAACAGACAGTAGACATTTGAGATAAATTTAACGGGCACAACCTAAGAATCATTGAAGTCCCAGAGGACCAGGAAGAAAAGCCCTATGAAGAAGCAACAGTCAAAGACATCATCATTGAGAAATTTCCAAAGCTGAAGAATGCTTTCACCTATATCCTGGATGCCCTAAGAGTATCAGCTAAAAGAGTTTCAAATAAAACACTTCAAAACACATCCTAGGTCACAATTGTAAAAAAACATAGATAAAGATAGAATACTGAAAGCAGCAATATCAAAAAGGGAATTATTTACAAAGAAGCACACTTAAGATTTACAGCAAATTTATCACAAGCAAACCTCAAAATCAAAGGCAGTGGTGGAATATAGTGAAAAGCAAACTCAATGAAATAAATGAAGGCCTTGACAAGAATACTTCACCTCGCCAGATTTTCTTTCAGGTTTTAAGGAAGTATATATAACTTCACACATAAACAACAGCTTAAAAACATTACAGATTCAAAAACAATCTTCAAAGAACTGAAAGATCTACTTTAAGGCAAGGCAGACCCCACAAATACACCTAACATCTATAAAAAGATGAAACAAAATCTCATGGAAATAATCTCTCTCAAGTTCCATAGACGAAATGTACCAATAAGAGACACAGAGAGGCAAAATGGATCTGAAAATTGAAGCCAACACTTGCTGCCCGTGAAAAACAAAACTAGTCAGAGCAAACACAAAGTCCTGTAATCAGGCTAAAACGTAATGAGATTATTTTGATTTTGAATTAAGAAATAGAATAGAGTGGCTTAGTAGATTTTATATATACATATACATATCCAGATTTTGTATATGTATATATATATGTGTATATATACATTTTTTCATCTCCAGAAATTGGATACATAGTCTTCCTCATGAACATGGCATATTCTCAAAGATAGATCACATTCTGGGCCATAAAATATAGCTCCATAAAAATCCAGGGGATAGAAATTGTATCAACTATCTTCTCAGATCATAATGCACTGAAAATAGAAGTGAATTACAAAGAAACATAGAGAAGATATCTTTAACATTTGGAAATTAAACAGCTCACTACAGAACCACTAGTGGGTTAGAGACAAAATCAAAAAAGAAATCAAAAGATTCCTGGAAACAAATGAGAATGTAGACACAAATTATTAAAATTTGTGGGAAATTAATACAGCAAAAACAATATTAAGAAAAAAATTATTTATTTATTTATTTATCTACCTATTTATTTATTTAGTTAGTTAGTTAGATTTTGGGTCACACTTGTCAGCACTCAGGGGTTACACCTGGCTCTACACTCAAAAATCTCTCCTGGCAGGCGTGGGGGAACATATAGGATGCCTGGATTTGAACCACTGTCCTTCTGCATGCAAGCCCTACCTCCACGCTAAGAGAAAAATTTATAACAGCAAAATTTCATTAAAAGGAAGAAAGGGCCTACATTAATAAATAAATGGCACAGTAAACAACTTGGAAAAGACCAATAAAACAAACAAATAATAGGCTGGTGAAAGCAAATAATATAATTTAGAGCAGAAAATCTGAACTGGACATCAAAAAATACAAAAGATCAATGGAAGAGTTAGTTTCTTTTTAAATAAGCAAGATCACTAAATGATTAGCAAGGCTCACAAAAGAAGAGAGACAGAGAGGAACTTAATAACTCAAATCAGAAATGACTACAGATACTACAGATAGCCAAATCAGGAATGAAAAGGGGGGGTCCCTACTACAAACATGTTTTAATCATGGTGCTTAAATAAAGATAACTACTAAAAAAACAGAAAGGTGGGAGGTCACTACAGATATTACAGAGGGTAAGCAGAGATTTCACAAGACAAAAGAATCTGGAAGATACAGAGAGAAACAGAAATTCACTACTGGTTGAAATGTAGACTGCCCCAGCTTTTTGGAAAACATTGTGGATATTCCTCAAAAAACTAGAAATTGGGGCCGGGCGGTGGCACTGGAGGTAAGGTGCCTGCCTTGCCTGCGCTAGCCTAGGATGGACTGCAGTTCAATCCCCCGGTTTCCCATATGGTTCCCCAAGCCAGGAGCAACTTCTGAGCACATAGCCAGGGGTAACCCCTGAGCATCATTGGATGTGGCCCAAAAACAAAAAAACAAAACAAAGCAAAAAAAAAAAACTAGAAATTGAGCTTCTATATGACCCACCAAGACCACTCCTAGGGATATACCCTAGGAACACAAAAACACCATGCAGAAAATCACCCTGCATTCCTATGTTTATTGTAGCACGATTTATAGTAGCTAGAATTTGGAAACAACCCAAATGCGCCAGAAGAGGAGTAGCTAAAGAAACTGTGGTATATCTACATAATGGAGTATTATGCAGCTGTTAGGAAAAATGAAATCATGAAATTTGCTTATGCATGGATGGACTTGGAGATTATTTTGCTTAGTAAAATGTGTCAGAACTCTAGAGAGGGAAAGACAAAAAATAATCTGACTTATTCGTTGAGTATAAGAAAAATAAGATATAGTATAGTAATTATATCCAGAGACAATAGTTATAAGCTACAGGAGAACCAGTTAATAGTAGGAAGCTTGCCATAAAGAATGGTGAATGCAAGTAGGATAACAGTTAACAGTCTCTGGTGACAGTGATGGTTGTAACTGATCACTCTGGACAAGAACTGGATGCTGAATGGGGAAAAGTTATATCCATGGTATCCTTAATTAGCAATAGTGCAAATCACAGTATCAAAAAAAAGAGAAAGAAAACAAGAGAATGAGAGAGAGAGAGAGAGAGAGAGAGAGAGAGAGAGAAGTAAAATACTTTTGCCAGAGGCAGGCAGGGGCAGGTGGGTAGGAGAGAAATTGGGGACATAGGTGACATAGAATGTGTACCATACTACAAGCCAAAGTGTCTAAAAAGAAAAAAAAGGAGATAAAATAGAGAAATAGAGACAAAGAGAAGAAAAATTTATACCCTAGAGACAAGAAGGGGAGAGGGCATCCAAGGACCTGGAGAAATTCGTGCTAGAAATGTGTCCTGGTGAATGTTGTTGTACATTGAATGACTATAATTCAAGCATGAACAACTATATATTTAAAAATACAACTGTATTCTGAATAACCATGTAACCACAGTGGTTAAATTAAAAAAAAACTGTGATATTTATGCTGTCATTGAGATTTATCTACAAATTTTAAGTATTGGATGTTAAATTTACTCACTGACTTGGAAAATATTTTTCCATGTCTATGTTAACTATAGTGAATAAATTCTAATAGCATTTTCTCTTTTCATGAAACAATATTTCATTTGGATATATAATAACTGATTGATGCCAAATGTTTTAAACTTTACCTAAAAGTAAATTTAAATCTCAGACATTTTTATGTCATATGTCAACCTGTCATATGTGATAGCTATAATATTGAGTAACAAGATATCTGATTCAACCTAATTGAATTTATAATTATTACATATCAAATTATATTTTAAAATTTCTATCGTATAAGTAGATACAATTTTTATATAACTATAAAATTTTATTATTTTATATATAAAGAGAATCCACAGTATACTAAGTAGAATTTAACTGGTAATTTACATATTTATTTTTCGCATAAATGTTGAAATTATAAATAAAGGCCTCTTTTAAATTTTCATTTGATAATTTTCTAGGAAGATACTTACCAAGAAGAGTTGAAAGGATCTATGTTTCTGATCTAGTTAAAACTTAATAGAACACTAGATTGCAGTAAGTTCAAATACCACAGAACTGAAGTAAGTCTCAAATCATCTGACCTTATATTCACTGAACAACTGAGAAGTCAAAGAGAAAACTAAAAGAGAAATAAAGAAAAACATTTGCAAACATATAAAGTAGGGAACACAACATGCTTAACCTTTAAAAGTTCAAATATGGAAGTTAACAACAACTGCACTAACAAGAAAAATCTCAAATAAACAAACAAATTCTATTACTCAAGGAATTAAAATTTATAAAAGAAACAAACTGAGCACAAAGTAACAGAGGGAAGTATATAATAAAGATGATAAAATAAATAAGAGAACAGGAAACTCATAGATAATACTAATAAATATACTCCTTTTTAATAAATAATGATAATAAATTAACAGACATTTTGCTAAACATGCTGAGATAAAAGAAAGGATTCAAATTAACATCATTCAACACTAAATAAAAATATAGTAAGCAAAATTTAACAACTGGGACCACATCACATTAAAATACTTGACACATCAAAAAACACAAAAATATAAAATAGCCCCTATATAGAAGATAATATTTGTAATCAGTTTCTTATAAGTAGTTAATGCCCAAATATTTACAGAATACTTAACATTTAATAGGAAGAGTAAGTAATAGCAAATGGTCCAATAAAAAATGGAGAAAGGACCTGAATCAATGTCCCAAGAAAATACTTAAATAAACTACATATTTCAAAATGTTCTCATCATCACTAATATGTAAACACACAAATCAAATCACAGTAACATATATTACATGCCTATGAGTCTGTTAACCATTATAAAGAGAGGAGTGAAGAAGCTTTAAAGATAGTGTAGGAGTTAAGACTGATTCAATTCCCAATCACACATGGCTCCCTGTTCCAGCTGTATGCTCCCCAGAGACAAAACACAGTTACTTTTAACATTAGTTTTTTCTAAACTATTGCAACATGTAGTCCTTCTACTTGATGGACGGAAGCCTTTTGGATTGAGATAAAATATTCAACTTCTATGGAATAAAATCCATACAAGAACACTATAATTCTACTCAGAATATAGACTAATTCTTCAGTTGTAAAATGGTTTACCAACCTTGTTCTTGCTAGTTGCAAAGACAGTCTCAGACTGATGCATCTACTCGTGTTGTGATCTAAATACTTTGTCCTTAATTCTGTTTCTACCTCTGATGCAGATATTTACGCTATCAAGTACATCTGGGGCTCATTGAGAATATAAAATGTTTGCCTGCCATTGTTCAAAGCTCAACCAGTAAAAAACAGATGCTTTCTGTCTGAGCTCCACACAAGACATCAGCTGTAATTCTACTGCTTCTTCTGATCCTATCTTTTATTGCACAAATCAATACAAAAGAGGAATTGCAGGAAGTTCTCTTGTGTGACTCCTTCCTAATGCTCTCAAGTAACATGAATGACCAAAATACTTCTTGAATGAGAGTTGGCAGGAAATACAATACTGCCTTGTACTATGAACTTCTGGGAGATAATTCTATCAGAATGGAAATCTTTTCTAAATCCTATTTCCTTCATAGTTGTTGACTATCTTAAAACTAGTACAAATAAAAATAAACACGAGAAAAAGCCCACAAAGATCTGCTGCCTGTCGACCTGTGTCCTCAAAAAGACATAGATTTAAGCTTTGCTTGTAATAACATGTCCAAAATTGCTTTTTCTTTATGCTCTTTGCAAACTATTCTTTTCTAGAGAAAAGACTAATTATAGGAAATGGTTGTTTCCAAATCTTTGATAGGTCAAATATGTTAGCATAATTGTTTTAAGTGGGTCCAGCTAGTTTTCAAATGTACTTCATGAAGTATTTGTATTTTTTTAAAACTTAATATGTTCTAATAAATAAAGAAAACACTTAGTTTAAGTATTTTCCAGTTCTGGAAGAAAAATATCCCATAAATAATTGTCCCAATTTCAAGTATCATACTAAAAAATCTCTCGTGTTCTGTTCCTATTAGAGAAGCCCAAATGGGGAAAAAAATGGAAATAACTGTAATGGGATATAATTACATTTTGTTAATTGTATTTATGTTTTATAATGTTATTTTTTTATAAATTTGTATATATGCCTACTTTTATTTAATATACTTATGGACAAGGGAGAACATGCTTATAGGAAAATTTTAAAGAAATACACACAAATTACTAGAACAAATGAAAGATCTCAATAAAGCATACAAAGATATCTCAGGAAAGATTCTTGATCAGAACTATGATGGTAGCCTATACAAGTATGTCCCACAATAAATGAATTCAAACAAGAAGATATAACTTTATTAAAAATCTCATAACTGGGGGCCCGGGAGATAGCATGGAGGTAAGGCATTTGCCTCTCATGCAAAAGGTCATCGGTTCGAATCCCGGTGCCCCATATGGTCCCCCGTGCCTGCCAGGAGCAATTTCTGAGCATGGAGCCAGGAGTAACCCCTGAGCACTGCCGGGTGTGACCCAAAAACCAAAAAAAAAAAATCTCATAACTGGAGGTCAGAGGGTTAGTGAGAAGGGTAGAATATTTGCCTTGGAGGAGGTCAACCTGGGTTCAATTCCTGGCATCCTATATGGTCCCACAGCTTTGTCAGGTATGATTCCTGAATGCAGAGTGTAGAATTACTCCTGAGCATCTCCAAGACTGCCCCCTCAACCCCTCCAAATATAATAATAATCATCCAATTTTTAATCATTTTATACTTAAGTTTTACTTGAGGAACTCAAGTTGAGAAGCTCAGTTAAATTTTTCTAGGAAATTTCTTCTGGGAGATTTTTACCTCAGCTTCTAAGAAAACATTTTCTTTTTGAATAGCTTTATTCTTGATGAATTGTTAAGATAAAAATGTTTCACAATCACTGCGTGTTTCCTTACTCAGAACTTTAAATACTCTCTTTTAGCAGCTAAGTCATGTGAGATTTGTTATCCAAACAGAGCAGTTCTGTAAAAATGCAGAGTGGGGGAAATACACAAATGCTTAGTATTTTCATTTGAAATGCATTTTCTAACTTCAAGATAAAATAAAATTTTGAATTGTAGGCTCAGTGTTTAATAATATTTATTAATCAGAAGCAGAAACAGAAAGTGTTCAAAGCAAATAAAATGATCATGCCAAAAAATGGGGACACTTTTTTCTATTATTAACAAACAGGAAATCTTGGATTTGTGTGTAGAGAAATGATTTTTGATTGTGTTCTTCTGTTCTCCCTTGGTTAATATAAATTGAAGTACAGGATAGACTTTTTCCCCCTCCCTTCCATTTGAGTTTGTAATTCAGAGGAAAAGACATTTATGCATTTATGCATGCAGTGGAACTCAAGGAAGAGAGAAAGAGTTGTAGAATTTTCCCACTACCATATTATCTGACAACACGAATAGAGAAGAAATAATGATGGTAGGACAGATATAAACCAACATGAAGGTTATTTACTCTGGACCTACAAAGGTTTAGGGGAAGTCAATACTTTATCCAAGGGCCCTAGAAATGAGGAAGGGGCTGAATAAAGTAATAAATGACCTCTGTTTGGTGAAATAAACAAGTCATGGGTACAATGATGATGACCAATGGAAAAGTAAATCTTGGAAGATTCTAGCATGGAAGGATTTCAGTAGGTCGCCAGATGGAGCCAATAACTGAGTTTTTCCTTCTCACTAGGATTTAATCATCTGTCTATCTAGAACTATAAATATAGAAAAAAGCCAAGAGCCATCTTTTTTGCATTGCTAGCTCAAATTTAAAATTATTAATTTTAATCAGTATTAACTAAAACCAGTTATGCTGAGAGTTTGAGATAGCTTATAGAATAAATGAAGGCACAATATTCATATATATATACATATATATATGAATGTTATGGCCTTACCTTATACTACACATACTTTCTATTTCTATTGTAGAATCGTATTTGGAAATTTTGTCTTGGAGCTAATAGAATCATTTTAAGAATAATTTTGAATATTCTTAAGAATATTTAAATCAAGAATATTTAAATTAGGATTGCTTAAATAAAACATTTATATGTGCATGTATTCATAATGATGCTAGAACAGTATGTAGATGTTTAAATGAAAAAAAGATTTAAAAATGATGTCATCATAGGTTTGTATTGAAATATTTTCTCAATTACTTGGATCTTTCATGATTTGGTATTACATTTTGTGCATGCATTTCTAATATATACTCACCAAACTTGGAGAAATAAGTTGAATGAATGGGAAAAATTAACTTATATTCTCAATATCAAACAGTTGTTAAAACCTTGATCTGTGTCTGGCTCTGATGAATATGATATAAAGATATGTATTCAAAGAATTGAAAAGGGGAAGAACCATGGAAAAAATTTGATCTAGTTGTGATTCTGGGATTGTGATTGGTTGTTGTCCTTTTCTCAACAGATCATAGTGTTTTGATAACTCACCTTTACATAAATTTTCATTATAAAAATACAAGCTAATTATAGAAAGGTTTAAGTTAAGAAATATAGAAGAGAAGACTAGAGTGATAGAACAGTGTGTAGGACATTAGCCTTGCATGCTGCTGACCTGGGTTCCATTCCTAGCATCCCATATGTGCCTCTGAATCTATTAGGAGTGATTCCTGAGTACAGAGCCAGGAGCAACTCCTAAGCATAGGTAAGTGTGGCCCAATAATCAAAATATATAAAAGAAAAAATCATATACTTATTATCCAAATACTAAACATCTTATATATTTTAAAACCCTGTGCACAACAGAATTGGTGTTTCTATCTGTAATAGTGTCAACAATAAAATAAAGTTAAAAAATACTCATAATAGTCTTCTGACCAAGCATAGTATTCAGCAAACATTTGTGTTCTCATGAAATATTGCTGTGCAGGCACTTTTATCTTCAGGATCTGAGTCAAACTGTTTCTTCAGATGATACCAAGTTAGATGATGTGCTTTGTATGAGAGACTAGACTGCAAGTTTCACCCAAAAGGAGAGGCTATAGCATCACACAATGGTAGTAGTAGATTTACCTCCTAACTGCCATTTAGAAATATTTGCTCATTGAGCAGAAGGCTGCCAATTTTCCCACATGAACTCCTATGTCTCCTCTTCCACATCCCTTAATATTCACCCTTATATATTTGAGAAAGTTACAATGTACATACATATAAGCATTTGGATTATTTTACACATCCTGATTATTGATGTATAAGTTATATTCTAGACAGATGGCTTTTGTAAGCCTCCAACCTGGCTTGACAAATTTTAACTTGACCCTATTATCAATCAAACACACTCTGTTCCTTCCATTGCTAAATGCCGGCTTTTTAATCTGTTTCATGAGGTTAAGACAATATAAGCATCATTTTTCTTCCAGTATACTGAGGTTTGGACAACAATCTAACATTTTAAAAACTCACCTGACTTAAATCAACAGAACAGAAACAACTGCTTATTTGGAAACTACACACTTGAAGGAATGTTTGGCTTCTAACTACCTATTGGCATTCTCTTAAAATAAATATTATTGTCCATGTCAATGACTTTAAAAACAAGCACATTTTATATGTACACACAAGCTCATATTCACAACATTTTAAGTAAATTTTTCTAACTTTTGAAGAAAAGGAAGAGTAAATTATAATGAATTTTAGTTTTTTATTTATTCCTATTTTTTATAATAATTGTATAATTATAGACATAGTTATAGATAGATAAATGTTTTGTGGGATTTAAATTTCAATTTAAACATTTCCCTTAAAAGTGTTTAAATTTAAAAGAAAGGTATTGAAGTTTATAGACAATGAGATAATACATCAAAACAAAATAAAGGGAATCAAAAGTTGATACACATCACACAATTAGTTATTTTTAGGGATTATCTTAGGGCTCCAAACAAAAGTATTCAAACCATTTTTAACTACATGTTGACCTACACTGGGAACAAATTATAACATTTCTCTCTATCTATTCATATATAGAGAGAATATATATATATATATTCTCTCTCTCTCTCTATTTATATATATATATATATATATATATATATATATATATATATATATATTGCTTTTTGGGCCACACTCTGTGATGCTCAGGGGTTAGTTACTCTTGGCCGGTGGTCGGCAACCTGCGGCTCGCGAGCCACATGTGGCTCTTTTCACTTTTAATTTGGCTCTTCTGGGGCTGGTATGGTGGCGCTAAAGGTAAGGTGCCTGCTTTGCCTGCGCTAGCCTAGGACAGACCTAGGTTCGACCCCACAGCATCCCATATGGTCCCCCAAGCTAGGCGCAAATTCTGAGCTCATAGCGTAACCCTGAGCGT
>PVKC010000447.1:0-67800 GCA_004027635.1 Crocidura indochinensis | reverse complement strand
ACAGCTGTGTAGATTGGGTACTGATACTGTTGTTGTTGTTGACCTCAGTTTTGGTATTCAAGTCTGATCATTTTTTATTTCCACCAAATGAACATAGAACTGTCTGGTCTTGGTACCATCCATTTTTCTCCCTCCAATTATGAGGCTGATCAAGGTGATCCCAGTAATGTGGTTCTATTGGAGATATAAAAAAGATATGGTAGAAGGAAAGAGAAAAAAAAAGCAAATGAAAAAAGAGAAAAACTAGGAGGAGACTGTCTAGGTGTTATAAATATCCATCTAAAAGAAGAAAGTGAAAAAGGAAGAAAAAGGTAACAAAACAAAACAAGACAAAAAAAAAAGGAAGTAACAACAAAAGTACAAAAAGAATAAAAAAGAATAAACCAAACACCAAGGTATTATTTTAGAGGTATTAAACACATAAAGGAAATATAGGCTTCCCCAATGAGTCTTTTGAAAATTAAAATTTTTGAAAATGAGTATTTATAGACTGTTCTACAGACTTCCTCACAGCAAAATAATTCCCAAATAATTATGATCCCCCCCCTTACTATTTCCTTTATTATTAAAAAGTAACTTTTAGGGGCCAGAGCAATAGCAAGGCAGGTAAAGCATTTACCTTGCTGACCTGGGTTTAATCCCTGGCATCTCATATGGTCCCCCAAACCAACCAAGAATGATTCTCTAGTGCAGAGTCAAGAAGTAACTAACCCCTGAGTACTGCCAAGTGTAATCCAAAAATAAAGTAACTTTTCATAAATTTGCATAGCATATAAAACAAACCATGGTACTATCCAAAAGGTAGATATTGGTGAAGAAATAAAGTTTTGTAATATTTTTCTATACCTAGAGATGAATGAAATTATGCCAGAGATGATAGAGTGATAAAAGAAGACCACCTCAAGATCCATATTTGAATTTAGTTGTTTAGCATTTTATTACTGCCTTTCCCCTCTTCAGACTAGACCTTTGGTTTACACCCAACTGTACTCAGGGTAAACCCTGAGTCTTTGCTCTACACTAATGGATCATCCTGGAATTGTTCAAGGAACTATAAGCATTGCCAGATATCAAGCCCACATTGTCCACGTGAAATGAAATTGCCCTATCCTCTGTACCATTTCTTCAATCTTCACTTTTAACTCCTCCATTGTAGTCTGTTAACCTTCTAACTGTGTCCTGTGGATAAATTCTCAATTTTTCTAGGAGAGAAAACCACTATTCTTAACATTTTTCACTAATACCAATAAAAATGGTCATTAAACATTACAACTACAGATCCTTAGGTCCTTACATATAACTCATTCTAACCTAACCTTCTGAGTACTATAATTATTATATTTTATAGTTGATGATATTATGTCTTGAGAGGTTAATTAAAATTTTCAAAGTCAAACTACCAGCTGGAGCCAGATTCAATGAATGCTAACCCCTGTTTGTGTAACTTCCATATAATAGGCATCTGGTCATCCCAAAATATACTCCTTGCTTATAAGTCATCTTTTATATTGTGATTATTTTCTGAGAGCAAGAAAAAAATTTCAAGTTCAGTCTTCTGAGAAAGAATTCCTTGCCTACACTATCTTCAGAGGAAATCTTTGGTTTGGTTCCATAATATTGTTTCTACATCTCATCAGTTTGAAACTCTTCCATTGTGTCCAAATTTCTAAGGAATACTTGGCTTTTTAAACTATTTGTTTTTACTAGAACCAACTTTTTGTATTTTGTCATCTGTAAGCATCTTTTGTGTTTGTTTGCTTGTTTGTTTTGTTTTTTGGTTACACCCGGTAATGCTCAGGAGTTACTCCTGGCTATGAGCTCAGAAATCACTCCTGGCTTTGGGGACCATATGGGACACCAGGGGATTCAACCCTGGTCCATCCTAGGCTAGCTCTGGCAAGGCAGACACCTTACCTCTTACCTCACGTTGGCCCCCTGTGTCATCTCAATATAATGCCAACTCCTGTTTGGTAGATTATTTGAGAATATCCAATGATGGGGCCCGGGAGATAGTATGGAGGTAAGGCGTTTGCCTTTCATACAAAAGGTCATCAGTTCGAATCCCGGTACCCCATATGGTCCCTCATGCCTGCCAGGAGCAATTTCTGAGCATGGAGCCAGGAGTAACCCCTGAGCACTGCCGGGTATGACCCAAAAACCAAAAAAAAAAAAAAAAAAAGAGAGAATATCCAATGATGTTGTTAAAACTGCAAAACAACTAATTTACATGCAATATATAAGAAATCGTGAGCATAGAAGTAGGAAAATTTATAGCATAGGCTACATATGCTTAGTAAATAAACATAGCTTGTCAGATTTTGAATATGTGTTGCTTTAAGCAAAAAAGGGATGGTAACTTCATATCATGAGCATGCTCCAGCCAAAACATAGAAGAAGGTATCAATAGTTCTTTGAAGGTTTTCTATATTTCATTTGAACTTTTTGTTTGCATTATTTTTCCTACCATCTATACATCATTTCTCCATACCTAGACTGGGAGACCCTAGAAAGTAGGCATCCTTTATGCTTAGAACATTGGGCCTTCAGAGCTCCTACCTAAAATAACTTAATAGATAATGACATAGTCTGGATATCTTGGCTGCTGGTTATCTATTTTTCTTTAAATGTTATTTTCCTAAATATGTCCATTTGTGGATTATGCATAACTGATACAAAAAATTAAAAATTGATTAAGAACAGAAATAAATATGTATATTTCCCAGATAGTTTAGAAAACATTTTTATTTTCACTAAAAACAAATGAAATTATTTAAAAATACTAATTCTAATGCTTTTTATACATACTGGTACTTTATGCTTAATGCAATAATAATCGGGGGTTAGAAGCAGAGTATAGTGAGTATGTTGCTTGCTTGAACTTGATTAACCTGGATTTAATTCCTAGAACTCTATGATTCCCAAGTCCTCCAGTAGTAATTTCTGAGTTCAGTTAGAAGTAACTCTGAGCATAGCAAGATGTGGGTTCAAAACCAAAAGAAAAATTAATACAGTGTTATAAAGGGAATATAACCTAGTAAAATATAAAAATATTTAACTCTGGAGTCCCAGTACCAGATTTTGAGAGCAGGATTTGTAACTTACTAGATCTACAAATAGACATAAGCCTATTTTATTCTTCTCAACCTTCTCAGATATCCTCCTATATAACTAGTAAAATAAAAATGCTAGGTACTATATTTGACTAATGCAGAGAATAGTATGCTAAAAGCTAGAAAAAGTGCTTAGAACAATGCTTGGCAAGTAGAAAGCTGTCAATATACTTTAGCTGTTATAAAAGCTGCAAATCCTACAAAGTCATTTTAAATAGATTTCTTTCTCTATAAACAGAAAAAACTTTCCTACAAAGATGACTTTCCTTTCAAAACCATTCTCATTTACTCTATAGATAAGCATGTATTTACTGCCTTTTTGCACACATGCACTCATTTACTCACTCATGTACACTCTCATTACTAATAAAAAGAAAAGCTGAAAATAATGTTAATGGTCATTAACTCTAATAACACTCCTTTTATGTTTGTTTTTCCCCCCATTGGGTTTATAAACCAATTTTGCACTCGTTGCATCATTGAACTTTCACAATGGTCTGCAATAAGAGAGGCTTTTTTTTTTTTTAATAAAAGGGGTGGACAGCACAAAGAAGTTTAAATGTCTTGTTTGGCTACCTGGAAATTACTGCCAAAACTCCTTGATCCCAAATTTCTTTCTGTCTGTTGTCTGTCAAAAAATTTCTAACAGTGGAATAGTTTCAAATCAATAGTTCTCAATATTCTATTCTCCGTACTCTTGTTCTCTCAAAAATTTGCCATATGCAGAGATGCCCCCCTCTTTGTAAATTTCACTAAAGATTTTATGAGTTTTTTCTGTCTTCAATTTGATCTTGAAGTGATGAGGAAATGCAAAGTAAACCTCATATCATCTTCATACTCACTCATTCACACCCTGCTGTTTCGGCCAAGCTGAAAGGGAGCAAGACAAGTTAGAGCAGTCTTGACTCAGAAGTATAGCACCTGAGTTTAATTCCTGTTTGCAAATTATTAGTGACATGAAGGTAAGAACATTTCTTAACTGCCCCAATTAACTGTCACAATTGCAAGATGATGAGAATGAGATTACCTACCTTGTAAGGTTCTTGAAAATATTATACAATGTTCTATGTGTTAAAATATTCAAGAGAACACCTGACAAAATATATGTGTGAGATCCTATTATTACTATGTATGTCAAAACAATTTTCTTTGTCATTTATTTGGTATTATTGCAGCTGCCTAATGCAAGAACTGTCACTGTGTAAATCAAAATGAACACCTCCCATGATGAGCAGATGCTTAAGCCAAAGTACCACTTTGCACCTCTAACCTAAGATCTTTGACTCTCCTGAGCAGCTTGCCCTGTATACTTTGAATGAAAATGAATATGATTAAAAATTGTTAAAATATGTATCTCCATAAGTCTGTTTCCTGACTTTTACCCTCATCACCATGAGCACCCTCCAGTTTCGCCTAAGGAAAAGGTTGTCATGGCAACGCTTACCACCCACAGTCAACAGTCAAATTTTATTTCTCAGATAGAACTATTAGAAAATAAATGGTCCTTGTAACACTCTTTGTGTTTATTTCGCTGCTAATTCGCAAAATCTCTTACCTGTTTGAAGCATTCATAAATGCAAAATATGAAAAACTGCCCTTTTAAACATTTGGACAACGATCTGCTAAATCAGGGTAGAAATATTCAAGTTCTCAATATTTTAAAAATAACATTTTGTGTGTAAAAGCACACTCAAGCTACTTCAGTCAGATTTTTGTTTAGACACTTGCTTATTATTTTATAATCAGAACATGAAACAAATTGTAATTTATTTTAAAGAATTTTTCCTTTTGCTTTAATACAACTTAGGTAAAATTGTAGAAGGATTTATTTAACTATTTCAGAATGAAATAAAAGAGACAGTGACTTTCTAATTCTTGATACCTTCCTCATTAAAATCAATCTCCATTCCCACAATTGGAAGCAGAGTATAATATATGTGCACTGGCATTGCCTAAGATCACAAAGCTCTAGGTATTTTTTGGTTTGTTTGTCTTTTGGGCCACACCCTGTGAAGCTCAGGGTTTACTCCTGGCTATGCACTCAGTAATCACTCCTGGCTTGGGGGACCATATGGGACGCTGGGGGATTGAACTGCTATCCATTCTAGGCTAGCTCTGGCAAGGCGCTTTACTGCTCTGTGTCACTGCTCTGGCCCCATCTAGGTATTTTTTAAGGGAGAAGATCAAGGAAGACATAATCCAGCCCTCAAAACCAGATACCACATAGCAATTATATTTATTCTATTCTATGACTAACTTCTAGCATTCTCTTACTGTGTTTTAATAGACCATATTCAACCTTAGATCTCTTCTGTGTTGAAAGAAAGTTTTTTGATGTCATAAACTCTTCTCTTCCTTCTCTACTATCTTTGATAATAGCCACCACTAGTAACTATTAATAAATAGTGAGAACAGTAATTAATAGCATGACAACTATTGAATTATATGCTAAATTTAAGAAAAGATTATTTATGACAATGATCTTACTAAAACTTTTTGGAAAAAGAATCAAGAATTTTGGTCAAGAACAGTTAAATTTAATCTATTTGTATTAGTTTCATTCTCTAAACCTATATTTTTCAGTTATTAGGTTATATCAATAAATTCATAAAATATTAAGAATCACATGTATGTGAGCCAAATAAAACAGTAAACTTATAGGCAGATGCATACAAATTAGATGACATTTTAAAAGCCATCTTGATATGATATACATGATGTATAAGTATAATTGCATTTATTTAGTATCTTTTTTTTAAGTAAGAGTTGTACCTTGAAATCTCAAGGAAAAAATGTTTTTTATTTTTTCCCACTCAGGGACCGACTTAGGGATTCTTACAAAGATTCTAATTATTAGGTAAGGTTTTCTTTTAATACAGACATTATTCTATTTAAAGTGAGTAAATATTACAGACAAAATCAATGAAGGAAGGCCAGAGAGATAGCATTGAGAAAGGTGTTTGCCTTGCGTGCAGAATGACGGTGGTTCGAATCCCGGCATCACATATGGTTCCCGAGCCTACCAGGAGTGATTTCTGAACGTAGAGCCAGGAGTAACACCTGAGCGCTGCTGGGTGTGATAAAAAAAATAATAATTCAACAAAACAAAACAGAAAAATCAGTTAAACAATATGAATAGTTGGTAGAGAGATGATGAATATATTTTAAAAGATTTGACACCAATAGAAAGCAAAGGGTTCCATACAGAGCAACCACAAGAATGATGCAATTTCCTACAGGAGCAAAGTACCTTTCCTGTAGTGGTGATTAATAAACTGACTAAAATTAGGAATGGATTGAAAACTTTATATTATTAAAAGTTGCTCTGATTTTATTTAAATATTATTGAATATAATTTAAACCATTTATTTTCTTCTGCATAAGGATAAATTGTTCAGTAATTATCTTTCTAGCCAGTGAAAGTAAATAATATTTAGGGACTGTCCAAAGAATAATACAGTGATTAGGGGACTAGAGTTGTATGCATTTAATCCTTTTTTTTTTTTTTTTTGGGCCACACCCGGTGACGCTCAGGGGTTACTCCTGGCTATTCGCTCAGAAGTCACTCCTGGTAGGCACGGGGGACCATATGGGGAACCGGGGGATCGAACCGCAGTCCGTCCTAGGTTAGCACAAGGCAAGGCAGGCACCTTACCTCCAGCTCCACCGCCCGGCCCTGTTCTTTTTGTTTTTATTTTTGTTTATTTTTTAGATTTATTTATTTTTCTGGTTACCTTTTAATCAATTACTTTATTTAAACAATGTGGATGCAACATTGTTCATAATACAGTTATTTTTCACAAATATGAGGTTATTCATGATCCAGGTTTAATCCCCAGTCCCTCATGTTTCTTAAATAATGCTAAAAGTCATTCTTGAATGCAGATCAGGAGTAATCCTGATTGATTTGTTGTTGTTGTTGTTGTTGTTTTGTATTTTTGGACACAGCTGATGATGCTCAAGGCTATGTGCTCAGAAATCACTCCTGACTTGAAGGAACAAATGAGACACCAGGAATTTAATGAAGGTCCATCCTGGGTCAGCAGCTGCAAGGCAAACACCCTACTGCTGCGCTATCACTTCGGCCACAGTAATTCTGATTGAAAAGCAAACAACATTTAAACATCCACAGAAAAATATTATTTCATCATATAGAATTTTCTGAGATGAGGTTAAACATTTATAAATCAAGGACTTTTATGATGATAAAATCCAAACTGAAACAATCCTTAGCGAGAGTAGCTTGTTTCTTATTCTAGTAGATCATAGACACTGATAGTTGTTGCTAAATTCAGTCATTTCTACTATTTGTCTTTCTTTGGTTAATAATGATAAAAACTTGAAATTAATAAAAGTTTGTATCCTTAGTAAAAACTACTAAGAATACGAAGAAGAAATTCACCAACACCTTTTCAAGCTTAAAAGTCAATCTTAGTGTAAAGAAGAAAGGAAAAAATTCTCTTATCATGTCATTAAAAATATATTTCTAAACTTTTTTCTTATGTCCATTAGTGACCTCCACTTGAAGTTTTTTCAAAATATACACAATTTAAACATGAAATTATGTTTAACATGTCTCATTTCTAAAGAGCGAAAAAGTTTACAGTTTGTGGCTTTGTATAAATCTATTCTTTTTCTTTGAAAGGAAAATGAATCTGTGTACTAAAATCTCTAAGCAGTCTCTGATAGAACAAATAGATAGCTTAAAGTAGTATTAATGACCCCTAAGAGGTACTGACAAATTGGAGTTTAAGAAAGCATGCTTTTACCTAAAGTTAAGAAATTTGGTAAAGGATCTCACAAATATGATTCTTAAGGTTTACTCCTGATTTGTGCTTATGTATTCTTCTTGATGGGGTTTGAGGACCATATTTGGTGCTGGGGATTGAAACTGAATCAGCCACATGCCAGGGAAGCAGATTACAAAGTATAATAACTCACTGGCACCCAATTAAGTATTTTAATTATCAAATAATGCAGGGTTTTTCATTTAAATTATTAGAAAAAATTGTTTGCTGTGAGCAGCCTCTAACTATAAAACAGCCCTGATTACAATTTATTTATTATTGATACTAATCAAATAACTTGAAATATTTCTATTCTAGTTGTTAGGGCATGGTGTAGTTTTGCTGGGGGGTAAAAATAATCAGTATCATTGTAAAGCACTACCGGTAATTACTTCCAGAAGCCTACTCAAGAAATTGGAATGATCACAAAGGAAATAATGGCAAATAATTTAAGGCAGTCAATATAGCAAAAGTTTTCTATTCTATTTTCTATTTTATTTTTCTAATTTTTTTCATAGTTCCTACAAAGAAACTATGCAGTATATTTTAAACCAGGAACAAGAGTGTGGAGAGTGGGGAAGAGAGTGACTTAAATGAACATGAGTTTCATAATAATCCTGAAGGTGGTGTACAGAATTTACAGTGTTGGTGACAAGGGGCCTAGTGTGGAGGTTATTATACATTTTTTTGAGACTTACAGCATGCAAAATGGAAAACAAAAGAATGCAAAGGTCACATCAAAGTAAAAAGATAACAAAATGAAAGTTGTATGGATTTCAGTGGCTTCTCCTTTGGAGAGGAGTTGTAAGGAAATACTCTTTACTACCTCTGAGTGAATATCAGTCTAGTTGAGCAGTCAAATGACAATAGGGAGACTAATAGGAGAATAAAGCACATTAAATCACATGCATATGGTCTATCCATGTGGATGTAAGCTCTAAATTAAATGGAACAAAAAGTCAATGCATATCATAAACTAAGTAATGGGAGAAGGGTCAGCTCTTTAAACAGAGAAAAGGGCATCTTGTGATAAGAAGTTATTCACCTCTAGGTTGAAAAATAAATCCTTTGCCCTGACAGAGAAACAGGTTCTTCAATGGAATTAGTATTTTTTGGAGATAGCCCTGCCTCTAGATTGTAGAATAAAAATAAAAATAGAAAGTCCACTAGTTAGGTGGGGCAGCCCCAGGCACCGTTTCTAATCTCTCAGGTGGATAGGTCTGATGAAGCAGGATAGTAGTGGGGAAGAAATAATACACAGGAGTCAGAAAAGATTCATTCTTCATTCGAGTCAGCTTCCTTTCATCCTCTTGGCTTTTCTCTGCCATGAGTCTCTCTGCCATATGCTTTCTTTGCTGAGCTTTCCCTGCCCTCTGTTGCATAAGCCAGGTGCTTTTTTCTCTAGCCCAAAGCAAGCACTTTTTCTTTCTATCTAGAACTCCACCCACCAGTTGGACTTTTACATATCAAAAGAAGGGTTAGGTAAACAGGAAGTTGGAGGAAGGATTACACTAAGTAATAATAGCTCTTTCTAGGAAATTAAGGGAGTAGTGAAATTTCTTTCTTGAGCTTCAATCGAATTTAGCTCAAAGTAATCCAAATGCAAAGTGATGCATTTTTGTGAGGCCTATCCTTTGGGGCTTAACTTGAAATAAGCAGTATTTATATAATTTCAGCAAAAACTATAAAACTTCAATCTGATGGAAGGATATTTTGGGTATTATAAAGCCAATGTGGCCTATTACTGCTGCAGGTAAGAACTCTGCTAGAATTGGGTGTTTAATTGACTGCAGGTGCTGTATTTTTCTCATTACTCAACACCCATATAAAGGGGGTGCTAATACTTGCATCAAGGTTCAGAGGCCTGAGGGCAAACTACCATTTTCAGTGTCTTCCCAGCTATTCTCTCAATACCTATTAATTATGGCCCCTAGCTTACATGGCATACCAGTCCTTCCAAGTTACTGATTATAAATAAATGCTCTCTCCAGTTCTTCGTAGAGTCCTTTATTACCTCCTTTTATAGCACTTACCACAATTTATAAATATCCATCTATTAATTTACTTTTATATAAAAGTTCCTTTAAGCAAGATGCTTCTATTTTATTTATTAATGTATTTCCAGTTGGGGCTTAGTACCAGATAAAAGGAAACAGATTCTTAAGGCCTCAGTCAGCTATAAGCAGGCACTGCCCCTTTAAGGGCGAAGACTTCAGTTATTAGAAGCCACCCCTTGTAACTGCCTTTGGGGAAGTTGGTAGATGGGTATGTAAGGTTTTGGTCTGAAATGCTTGGAGAGCTAAAGAATTACCAATGCCACTCCTGCTGTCTTGCTGGCTGCTGCCAAATTGCTGAACTTCAGGTTCCTGCTGTCTTTTACCATCTCTCCTGCTGTTCAGGGCCTAACAGTGACACATAGCACATAACTGTGACCAACAATATATGTGAATGAATGAGTAAATTCTCCATTTTCAGTTCCATTATGTTTATGCTTTGAGTATTTCAGAAATACCATCTCCCAAAAAAGGAATATAGGCACTCTTTTGTGATTGCAGAGGAGGTGAAAGCTAAATGAGATAGGTAAATGTAAATGAATATAATGACTGGCAAGATATAGGAGTTGGAGAAAGGAGATGTCAGTGATTTAACGTTGGTGACTAAGCTTTTTTCTATTGATCTTAGGTCTCTAATGATCCTAAGGAATGATTTATAACAGTCTGAAGAGTTATATTGTCAGAGTTATATTTTTTTAACAAATTCAGTTTATAGTGTGCTCAATCATATATAAAAATTCTATTCTTAATTTTTTGAGGAATTATCATACAATTTTCCATTGCAGCTGTACTATATTACATAGCCACCAACTGTTCACAACAACTTGAATATACAAAAGACTACTGAAGGTATATTTAAAAATGGTTAAGATGCTAATTGTTTTACAATTTGAAAAAATATGAGGTGCTTATTTGGTACAAATGGGTGTCAAATAATTCTGGCATCTGAGCTGACATTTCTTAAATGATACTAGCACCTTTAAAACTAAGCATTTTAGTGAAGAGCTGGTAGAGAAAAAAGAGGGTTTGATAATAAATCTAAGTGAGTTTAGATGAATTAAAATACCAGTATTATCATTGTTCTTAAAACACTGCACATCAGTTTCAAGATTCATTGTGATGTAACATAAAAGCAAAGTATATTTTATAGATTTTTCTTGTCCAGCTCTCTGGCAGCAACTGTTTTGTTGTTATTATATCACACCATATTGAACTTCAGGTGATCCCATTCTCTTTCACGATTTGGTTTTCCTTAAGTTCTTGTTTAATTTATTAACATGTTTGGGGTTCTAGTCACACAAAGTAACCAAAAGATACTGGTATCAAAGAGTCTCTCATACTTGTGTTCTTTCCAAAAGAACTTTAACAGTCTGAAAAACTAAAAAGAAACTTTCTGATAGAGATAGTATTTAAAACTAAATAAAATAAATAAAGAAGAAATGCCCTGAATGGAAACAAACTTTATAACTAAATATTACATTTATTTTTATAAGATTAATAAAAGTTCTATAAGTATATATGACTTTCTAGGTGAAGATTTAGAGCACGAAGACTTGGGGCAGTCCTTCAAGGCTGAGAAATATCAAAGTTAAAGTTTACCTATTTCCAGACACTCAAAAAGGAAAATCTAATACTCAATCTTTCTTATCCCCCGAGACATAATTAACCCTGCAATTCAAAGTAATAGATGAATCAGGAAAATGGACCTATCTGTGAAACTGGTGTAGTAAAGTCAAGGTATGGGTGTCTATTACTTAAAAAAAAAAAAAAAGGAATTCACTTGCAAATTCTGTCAGTATAGAAAGAGAATTTCTGCTCATTTTAAAAAGAATTCTCAGTGCTGAAACTAGATCTCCCCACAGTTCCACAATTTCTCAAGAAGCCTTCAAGAATGAAGAGGCATTAACAGTCCTTTTTTCTTGACTTGAAGGTGTTTCTACTTTTTTGTTTGCTTGTTTTGGGGAATTTTTTTTTAAATGCCAATGGCTATGGAAGAGGCATGTTGTATTTTCTCCCGCTTTTTGCCTCATCCTTAATGCACATTTAGATTCTGTTTTAAAAAACAAAATTCATCTGAGTTAATTTAGAAATCTAATTGACTTTATTACGTGATTCATAAATTTTCCAGTATCCAATTAGCAAGTAGAAAAAGTGTTGTTCAAAATGAAAGGTTTCTATAATCAAAAAATGGGGTGAAACAAGTTTTTAATTGAGGGGAAAAAAGATTATTTTAGGCAAAGGTACATTTCCTTAGGGGAAGAAAAAGGCAGGGCATTTTTGTTTGTTTTTATTTTGGGGCCACACTGAGCAGTGCTCAGAGCTTACTCCTGGCTCTATGCTGTTATCATTCCTATCAGGTTCAGAAGGCCATACATATAAAGTGTTTGGGTTTGAACACAGATCAGCTGTGTATAACTGTACAACTCTCTGCACTATCATTCCACCCTGAAAAGAAAGTCTCTTGCAAATAGCTCACAAGCCTAATCAGGATACTCCAAGGTGATTAGTTTAAATTTTCATTTTGGAGAGAGGCTGAAATGGAAATTGGGCTAAGATTAGAATAGGAAGTGTCTAATATAAACAACTTCATTTGGATACTTTGGTTTTTTTTTTTTTTTTTGACAATATTTCAAGAATACTTTTACTCTACACTATACCAGTTGTAACAACGTGTTTTTATATTATTTACTTCTTCATTTTCTCTGGGTGACCTCTTAAAATAAAAGACTAAGGAATCTGCCATTCTCAAAAGAATCCCTTAATCAGATTTCTAGTTAGCATCTACCCAGTCACAGAGAGCAGTGGTTTTTAACCAGTCACCCAGAGAGATTGTGGAAAGGCAATATAATTCAGCAATGACATATTTCCAGATACATTTGAAAATGTGAATTCCTGTGCTATGTCTGAGGTATAGAGAGAATGTTGCTCTAAAGTATTCCATTTTGTCAATCACTATAAATCCAAGTCCACAGATGATTCAAAAATGTGTAATTTAGGACATATATTATAATGACGGTTTCAGTATTTCATAAATAGATGTGTACATAAGTACAAAATAGCAAGCAGATTTTCCTTTTTTCCACAATAGTGAATTCTTCTACAGTATGTGAACTCAGTACAGATGCAATATACCCCTCAAAAGGCATAGTACAACTGATTTTGCTAAATAGATTTGCCTAAATATTTAAAAACTAAAATTCCTGACGCTAGATCTGAAAGTCAAATAAAATCTTCTGCATGTGTAAGATTAAAATGTTTTTAATAGTAAAATTGAATTAAGTAAAATTAAATTATATGGAATAGATAAGTTAATATAGAACTGGTTGTATAGAGATACAATGGCTTACCATATTCATAGATCCTAAAATGAGCCAGGTACTCACTGTTTCTACAAGGTACATGATAAGGTAATTGCTTATTATCCTTAGTACTTACAAAGTGTTAACAGATAAATCTGAAAGGATTTGAATTTATGTAGCTGTAATTTTTCCTCTCTCTTCCAGCTTTGTGAAATGGAAATTCAGCCAGGACTAATAAAAAAGATTTTTTTTAGACTTAAGACATTATCAAGCACACTTTTCATACAAATTCTTGAGAGTGGATGCATGAAACTGGAACAAGCACTAATGGAGGCTGTCCAGAGTCCTTCATCATTCTGTTACTGGAGAAATGGCTTAAAGGCTGGACCACATGCTGCCCAATGTGGTACCCAAACAAAACAAAACAAAAATGACATTTTGCACATTTTGTGTTAAGGATGTCTTAGCAACTGGTCCTAAAGTAGCTTTACCATGAAACTGGTTTATTACCATGTGTATATGTGTATCCTTGATTTTTATAAATAAAATTAGCTTAGAAAACTCCAGATTTTTGTGATTTTGTAGATTTTAAGTAGGTTGTTCTAGGTCACTCCATGCTTCATTCTCTCTCTCTCTCTTTTTCTCTTCATCCCTCTCCTACTTACCCTTGGATAGATTTCACCTCTTGCCTTTAGCCAGAATATAAAGGGAGAGACTTGCCTAAGCTTTGTTTCACTGTCTTTTCTTATTTTTTTAAATATTGAAACCATTGTTATTTACAAAGTCTTCATAGTTGGTTTTCAAACATACAATATATCAGGCCATCTACTATCAATGATCTCCCTCCACCAATATTACCAGAGTGCATCTTATGCCACCACCCCTGACCCTAGCCTGCCAGCATTAACAGATGCATTTTAAATATAAATTTAGATGGTTAGAGTTTGGGTTTCATAATCTCATTATTGTTAAATTTGGCTTGGATATTTAGTTCTTTTTTTAACATCATCAATGCACCTGAGACCACTTGGCTCCCAGCTCCCATCACTTTTGCATTTCTCCTCCATTCAATTTCTTTCCTTCACTCTATACTCTGGGGCCCAAGAGTTTGAGACAACTTCTATTTAAATCATTGCTTTTCTTTTTGCAGTTTTTCTATATATCACACATAAATTGTATCATTCTGTATTTATCCTTTTCTGGAACTTCGTTCTTCTTTTAAGTTTTTTATTTCTACTCCCCAGTCATTTCTATTATCTATATAACTGATTCATGTTGACAATATTTAAAGTAGCTAGTTGTCTTCTTTAGATTCTTAACATTTCTTCCATTACCTCATCTTCATATCTCTAATACAGCAATTTTATTTTAGATCAATTATTTGAAGACATACTAACTAGTAGATCTAAAACTGCTGGTGCCATGGAATTAGAAGGTGAACCTTGGCATAAAGCTAGAAAGTTCTACTTAAACTAGTAACATGCTACAATATTTGCTAACTCATTTATATTTTTGCTAAATCATTTTCTTAATATCCTGCTCATGCAAAATATATGTGCATGCATAAGATATACATACTGGATATGTATGTGTGTTTGTATGTCTTATGAAGCAAAGCAGTCCTCTCAAACTTTTAATCTACATACAAATAACCTTGGAATCTCTTTAGTATGTAAATTGTTACTGTCTGGGACAGGACTGGAATTATGCATTTTTAATGTGCTAACCTTTAATGTCATAGTTGCTGACATTTGAGTAGCAAGGTATTGAAGGACAAGGACATGAAATCATACAAGTAAATTATACAAATAAATAAGAATCATACAAATAACCTATGTGTATTATGCACATGATGAAAAAGTGGTATAATTCATGAGATCAAATATATTGGGAGCTCAATGTATTCAGAGATAGACTTATTTAAGCCAAAATATTAAAGGATGGTTGGAAAATGTAACTAAGTTATTGAGACCACAATGCTGCATGCATATTTGTTTTTGTTTTTGCCTGAAGATGTTTTTTTAGACACCAGACTGTGTTTGATCCAGCTGTAATTAAGACCAAATACCTTAGAGTTATTTTTTTATACTTTTTTAACTTTATTTAAAAAGTGCATCACATAGTTGACATAGTTGACCATAATGCATTTGTTTTCAGATAAATGAGGGAAGTTACTAACAAAAGAATAGAAAGAAATATAAAAAAGGAAAATGATGGAAGAAAGTATGAAAAAATAAAAAGTTTAGTAGTAAGTACATTTGATAAAATTTTTGCATCTCCAATGAAGTCATTAATATAATGTCAGAAAGTTTAGTAAGCAGTTTTTGTTAGCTATCCATTCTGTTATTTCATTTATTTCTGAACAAATGACCTCAGCTATAGTGTCTAAATTGGTGTGTTCCTATAGGTATGAAAGAATCAAACAAATGAAATAAAGCAATTCAAAGCACTATTACTGATACTGTGACTTTTGTGGGCTGTGTTCTCAGATGCCAGGCCTCCTGGAAGAAAGAGGATGCTGGGGAAAGTTGCCTGCACTAGCTCCAGAAAGCCCTGATGATATCATCCTAAATACTGGCATACCTGAAGTTTTGTCAGATTAGTGTTTCTTAAGAGAAATGTAGAGGGTGATGAGGTAGGGTCATTGCCAAAATGGTGATTCTGGAAATGGATGCAGTAGGCATGGCTTCAGCAGGACAGGGTTTGGCCCATCCTCTCCTAAGATTGCCAGATTTCTGCTGTGTGGGCCAGTGTACCCATGATTTTTCATGGCTTGCATCTTGTTTGGAAAAAAACCTCCACAGGGAGCTGTCCTACAGCATACATGGTGACTGCATTTGTCTCTTTTACTACTTATGATAGTCCTATTCAAATTATAAAAGTTTCCTAAATTTTTACTTAAGTTCCATTTTTTACATTTATAATATATATATAGAATTTTAGAAATGTATGGCAGTTCTCGTGTCTTATACCTGATTCCAGGGTCACTCTGGTGGTTTTAGGGAGTGGGTCATATGCTGCATTGTGAATCCAACCTGTTTGACTCTGAAACTATAAGATGAGGTAGCAGGTTTTCTGCTGCTTAATCAATTATTCTGCCTTGGAATTTCTCTTTTTATTTTTATTACTACCTTTATTTATGACTTTGTTGATATTTTAATTACTAGACATTGTTGAAGCCTTTTTTTTTCTACCCAAATAAGCCAAGTGTTATTCCCGAGTAAACTGAGTTATCTATCACCTATGATTTTTCAAGTCACTTTTTTTAGGGAAACAAATGCATATGCTCACAGAAAAGTTAAATCTCCTGTTCATTTGAGATGAGAGGCATCAAGGCCTCAATATCCTGTGGCCATGATACCACATCCATGCCAGAGGGTTAAATCATGCTGCATAGGACAGAAGTGCTGAGGAGTCCTGATTGTCCTTAGGGAGGTCTTGCAGTTCTAGGACTTGAACTCAGGTCCTGACACATAAAAAACATGTGCCTCTGACTCCTGAATTAAGTTCCCAGACTTTAAAGTTATTCTTTCTTGAGGGGAGTCATATTTGACAATCCTCAGGGTTGACTTTTACCTCCACACCCAGGACCACACCTAGTAGGGATCAGGGAAGCATATGGGATCACAAGACTCAAACATGGGTCAACTGTATGCAAGACAATCACTATTGCTATACTATATTTCTGACCCTGATATACTTTCTTAGAGACATTTATATGGGGGAGATGTGTGGGAAGAGAAAGAGAAAAATGATCAAGAAAGAATATGGATCTCTCCAGAGGAGAAAAAGTGCTGAGAGAACACGTCTCAAGTTGAGATATGGGCCAATCTCTGAGGTGATGAATGCATCTGAAGTTAATCTTTAGATACTTAATCTCTTTCTAAAATATGCAGCAGTTTCTAAAAGCCTGCATTCATGTGACAAAAGTAAAGTTAAAATTTGTCAAGTAATTAGATTAATCAATATGAACAATAAAACAAAGTGCATATTAAGCTTGAAGTATTCAGTTAGACTAATCAATGAATATAAATAAATATTCAGGTAAATTTATACTCCACAAACATGACTGAATCATTGTTGAATACTTGATTTCTGTTTTTTATTATAGTTTTTAGCCTTCTAAGGTTAAAATGAAGCTATTTAATCAAATTATAGACAGATAGCTGTTTTGTAATGTCCCCTTATTAGTTTCTTTCTCTAGGGGCATTATTTCTAGTGAATTATAATTGCTTCTGGTCATTTTCAGTGGACAGAGATAAAATATGTATGTGTGTTTAATTTCTTGACCTTATCATTTAATGAGATATTAATTTTACACTGATATATTTTATCCTGATATGTTTCTAGAGTCACAGAATTTTAAAATATAGCCAATAGAGGCAGGAGATAGTACAGTACAGTGGGTAGGGTTGTTTGCATGCAGCCAATCCAGGTCCCTGGCATCACATATGGGACTCTGAGTATTGCCTGTAGTAATTCTTGAGTGCAGAGTCAGTAGTAACACCTGATCATTGCCAGAATTGGCCCCAAACCCAATTGTAATAGAATATAAAATAGTAATATATAAATATAAATATATAGAATAATAAAATAGTAAATACTATTTTAAAGTCTGTAAATATACCTATTTCTGGGGCTGGAAAGAACCAGTACAAGTAGTGTGCTTACCTTTCACACAGGTTTGACCCCTGCTACCCCATATGGTTCTTAGAGCATGATCAGGTGTGATCTCTGAGTGCAGAAACAAACAAAACTATGGGTACTGAATTTAACCCCTCCCCAAAACATAAAGTAAATGATAAAATAAAATACCTATTTTCTCAAGGGCAGAGCTAAAGTACTAGTGATAAGGTGCTTTGCCTTGCTGTGGCCCACCTGGGTTCAAATATTTGCACCTACATATGGTCCCCTCAGCACAGTTAGGTAAGCAGATGACCCCTAACCACATAGAGAAAAGTCCAGCTTATTATTAAAGGCTGAAGAAATATACTGTATGTCATCTTAGACCTGTGAGAATGCCTATGTTCAAAAGATGACCGGGGCAAATTTCATGACTTTATTTTTCCTAATAGCTACATAGTATTCCACTGTGTAGATACACCACTGTTTCTTTAGCAACTCATCTGTTGTCAGGCTCTTGAGTCTTTTTCTAGATTCTGGCAATTATAAATAGTGCTGAGATGAACATAGGAATGCATAAGAACTTTTTGTATTGGGCTTTTTTGTTTCTAGGTATATTCCTAAAGTGGTATTGCTAGAACATATGGAAGTTCAATTTCTAACTTTTTGAGGATTGTTCATATTGTTTTTCAAAAACGCTTGATCAGTCTGTATTCCCATCTTTCACCCCACATTCATCTATGCCATCAGTGGTTGTTCTTGATTGTGTGTGTGTGTGTGTGTGTGTGTGTGTGTGTGAGAGAGAGAGAGAGAGAGAGAGAGAGAGAGAGTGAGAGAGATTGTGCTAAGATTTACAATATTGGCGTTTATACTTTTCATGATAGTCTTTCAATACCAGTGTGCCTACTTTCCTCAGCCACGGTCCCACTGGCCCCTCCATGTAAGCTCATTTCCATAGACAAAATCTTCAATTCTGATGGTTTATCATTCCTACTCTTTCTTTTTTTTGTCTTATATTTAGGATAATATTTTGTTTCATTGTGCAGATAATGACACATACATACAGAGGTGAATAGAGCTAATTTCCTGTGATTCAGTGGGGTTAAGAGTTAAATCATGTGTATGTATATAATTATGATTAGAAGTTGTTCTTTCAGCATATCATTTTCCTAAATTTTATCATTCATTAAGCATTTCATGAACATTTTCAAACATAGAAATTTAAATTTTCTGTTAAAATAAAAATATATTAATCACTCTGTTAAGATTCAGTATAGCTGAAAGACCATGAATTATTAAAATTCTTAGTCTCTGTAAATTAGCTTTTTATTCTATCTTTTAAGAGAATTTTGCCTACTTTTCAATTTTCTCTGCAATATTTTTATATAACTTAAGTGAACTCAGAAGTCTCCTAAGACCCAGATGTTGTTTTCCTTCAATAATGACAAAATTTATTCAGTGAGAATCAACAACTATATAAATATGTGTGATTACTTGAGTGCAGTTAGTAAAAAAAAAAAAACTTTTTATCCATCTTCACTTTGATATTTTATATTATTAGTCAAAATGAAAATGTTGGACTAAATTTTTTATTTTCGTTACATTCCAGTCAGTGTTGAGTAGTTTAGGGTGCTAATCAATTTCAGTGACACTCTACTCATTACTCATAAGATTAGGACCCTGCTGTGCTGGGGACTCTGGGTCTGAATATGCACAGCATGAACAGGGTGAGGTAAGGTAAAAATCAAACTTGGTTTTTGTGTATGCAAGGCATATACTCCTTACTCTTGAGCTACATTCCAGCCAAATACTTGTATGCTTTTTAGAATTCAACAGCCTTGGTTAAATGAATAAAAAAATAGATACCACATAATTTTTAATAGATACATTGTGTAAAAACAAGAAAATATTTATTTAATGTACTGTTTTAAGGGTGGAAAGTAAATTAAATTTAGAAATAATTTATCTGCAAAAAGTATGGTAATTAAATAAAAATATATTAACAATATGTTTTGAAAGTATAATTAATATCTTGCTTTATTTTACATTGATACTTAGCTGCTCAGATCACACTAATTGCAAATTCTGCCTCATGCCATTCTCCTTATTTGTCTAGATTAGTAACAATTCTAATTAATTCGATTTATTTTAGTTATCTATTTTTAATAATGGAATAATCATCAAGTCACTATACAAAACAAAATCTGAGATTCTAATAAACAGCCCATGTTACTCTATGGTTCCACAACCTTTCTCCCTTACACCAAAGAATTTATCATCTAGAATCATGAATTAATATTTACTTTCATCTTATTTTATTGTAGAATATTTTTCCAAGAGTATGCAACATTATTTTTAAAAATAGAGAATGTCAGACTATAGAATCTCAGAATTTTTGTGTTTTATTACATGATTAATTTATATTGTCACTTGAGATGTATTTCATCCAATTTGATAGTCATTTAACATTTATTGACTGACATAATAAATGCATTATCTTGTGAACATTTGTATTCATTCTAATATTTTTACTATGAAAAGTGCTGCTATGAATGTTCTTTAGTTTTCTTATTTATACACATACAAAATATCTCTTGCTTATATATTGGGTATTAAAGGAAGAGAGAGTATATGACTTTTCAATTGTGAGGTAAAAATAGTAAGATTTTCTAAACTTATGCTGTCTTTTATGTAATGTATAAAAGAACCTTTGAAACCATAATATAGTATAATTTAAATATTTGGAATTCAATAGACAAATATTATGAACATAACAAGTATTATTTAACAGTAAAAGCCTTCCTCTATTCTTGATATACAAAGTCATCAGTTATGAAATGATACATTAATTTTTTGCTTTCTAACTCTTTTTTCACATCATTTTGTGAAGTGGCCAGGACTGTTGAATGCAGTCATTAGGACCACTCTGTTCTCTTCAAAAAGGCAAGGAGTGAAATAATATGTTTACTATAAGTTGAAAAATGGAGTCTTGTTCATTCCATCTTGCTCTAAAAAAAAAAATCACACATTATTTCAATTGATTGTAAAATTGTCTAAGCCCTGTACATGAACAATTTAGATTTACAAAATGTTTTACTTTTTAAAAAAAAATTAAATTTTATTTATTTATTCATCTTGGTTTTTGGGTCACACCTAGCAGCACTCAGGGGTTATTCCTGGGTCTACGCTCTGAAATCACTCCTGGCATTCTTGGGGGAACCATATGGGATGCCGGGATTCTAACCACCGTCCTTCTGCTGCAAGAAAGCACCCTACCTCCATGCTATCTCTCCAGCCCCAATGTTTTACTTCTTTAAAATAAGCAATACTATGTAGGAACATTCTCATAATTTGTAGTCATTTGGTTGCATGCAAAGGTACACTAAATTGACCCCCATGGTTATTTTTAAAAGCCATTTAATTATATTTCTGAATTTCATGTTAGTTTCTTCGAAGATATTAAGTTACGTAAGTATAAAGGCATGTGTACAAATTCTCTTTAATCTGAGATGGAAAATTAATGAATGCCTTTTAAGTTGGGAAACAGCATTGCTAAGACTCCATGCAAAACACCACTGTCAGGACTGGAGCAATAGCAAAGCGGCTTTGAATACAACTGACTTGGTTGGATCCTTGGCACCCCAAAAATCTCCTTGAGCACTTATAGAAACAATCCCTAAGCAAAGAGTCAGAAGTACGCTCTGAGCACAACAGAGTATGGCTCATAAAAACAAAAAGTGGCACAAAAACAAAATGTCTCTGTCAGCAAATGCCAGGTAGGCAAGATGATGATTCATGGTATTAAATATTCTTTGTTAAAATATTGGAAATTCTAGAAGCTGGAGAGGTAGCACAGTGGTAAGGAGTTTGCCTTGCACGTAGCCAATACAGGACAGATGGTGGTTCGAATTTGGTCATCCCATATAGTCGTCTGTGCCTGCCAGGAGCGATTTCTGAGTGCAGAGTCGTGAGTGACCCCTGAGCGCCAATGGGTGTGTCCCAAAAACCAATAATAATAATAATCATCATCCATTAAAAATATTGGAACTTCTGAAGAGAGTAAGAATAGTGGTTTAGGGGTCGAAGAGATAGCACATGGTGTTTGCCTTGCAAGTAGCCGATCCAGGACCAAAGGTGGTTGGTTCGAATTCGGGCGCCCTATATGTCCCCCGTGCCTGCCAGGAGCTATTATCTGAGCAGATAGCCAGGAGTAACCCCTGAGCACCGCTGGGTGTGGCCCAAAAACAAAAACAGAGACAAAAAAAAAGAATAGTAGTTTAAAAAGAATGGTGGCATACAATATTCTGAACTCTTCCACCTCACCTCTCTCCGTTAACCTGAATTGAATGAATATAGTAAACAAAAGTGCTCACAGTATGTTCTTCACGGAATGGCAATTTCCATTATGATTCAGAAATATTTAAAATGATTATTATTTAGAGGACTTAGATGAAACAATTTATTTCTGGTAGCAGCGTATTTGTTCACTAGGACTCGTAATAGATAATACATTTCCTAAAATTATATAGGATTATCTAAGTTACTGAGCAGAACATCCGTTCATAAAATGTATGGTGTTTCAGGAGTCAGTGATAATACAATGGGTAGGTAGTGCATTTGACTTGCATGCAGCTGACCCATGTTTGATTCTTAGCATCTCATATGGTTCCCTAAGCATCGCCGGGACTATTTCCTTAGTGATGCCAGGAGTGACCCCTGAATAAGGCCAGAGTGTGCCCTCCTTACTAAGTGTGATGCTTTACCTTCCATTAGTCATCTTTAATTCTTCCCATTTCTGATTGAGTTAAAGTTTTTTGGAGGGGGTGGGAACATTGGGGCTACATTTTACTGTGCTGAGGGCTTACTCCTGATTCTCTACACAGGGACCAGTTCTGGTGACTCTTGGAAGACACATGCAGGCCAGGGATTGAATCTCCATCAGTCTCTTGCATCGCAATCACCTTACCCGCTGTATTAATTCTCCAATTCAAATGACATTTTTATATGGTAACTTTGAAGAAACCAACTTACTGATCTTTTACGTTCCAGGAACTGTTTTTAATAGCAGACATTGTGCATTATAATAAAATAACTATTTTAATTTCTTAAGGATATTGAATTCAGGCATTTTGAATTCAAAAGGGACCTTTACAATTTGTTGCTAAAAATATTAGCTTCTAATCATGGAGAAAGGGATCATAAAAACAGACCAAGAATAAAAACATGGAGTAACTGATGTCAACTTAATAAAGCTAAATCTCCTTTATATATAACTCTAAGCTTGATCAATTTATGAATCAAGGTAAGAGTAAAGGAACCTAGCAAGCTAACAGTCAAGAGTTATGCCTTTTTATTCCATTTTGTTTTGGAAAAAGTTCCTTTCCTAGATAAGCCACAATCGGCCATTTGAAAAGAAAAAGAGTACATAAGAAAAGAAAAATAAACTCTTGAAAGCAACTGCTGCCCTACCATTTTCCATTTAAGATTCCAACAAGGAACTCTAAATTAAATGTTTTTAGCAATTAGAATTCCTGAAATACTGACAGAATATAGTTATCACCACTTCCCACCCAACCCCCCCCCCCCCCCACACACACACACAGTCTCAGGAAGTTGGCAGGTCACCCCACTGCTGCTCCGGATAAAAGACAATGGAAGTTTATCCTTTCTAGTCCTGTTCCACGCCCTACACCAAAGTGTTTTTGCGAGGTGCCGTGCCGAAAACTCTCTCTTACTGGGGAAAATGAGACACATCGCCCCAATGGCAACTCTGTTCCTGCTCTAAGCCTGGTGTGTGACCTTCTGAGGGCCCCCAGTTCTCTGGTTCTGGCACCAGCTGTTTTCTTGAGCCCAGAGTTAAGCAGGAATGCGCGGGGCCTGGCAAGGTTCCAACTTGTTTCCTGTTCAGGCCTAAGGGAAGCGGTTGGCCGCCCCAAATCCTGGTGGAAATTCTTGGCAGTGACGGGGAGGTGGGCGGCGGGAGTGGGGGCGGGCAGGAGGGGAGAGACTCAGCTGTAGGGGGCGGTGACTGTGCTCTGCTCTGGGGGGACAGCTCCTCACCCTAGGGCGGGCCAGACCCAAGTTAGAAAGAGCAGTGTGCACGAGGTCTGGAACAATGAGGCCAGCGCTTGCCCTCTGCCTCCTTTGGCAGGTATTCTGGACCCCGAGAGGTCGGGCTGAGCACCCCACCGCCGACCGTGCGGGCTGCTCGGCCTCGGGGGCCTGCTATAGCCTGCACCACGCAACCATGAAGCGGGAGGCGGCCCAGGAGGCCTGCAACTTGCGAGGCGGAGCGCTCAGCACCGCGCACGGAGGTGCAGAATTGCGCGCGGTGCTCGAGCTCGTGCGGGCAGGCCCCGGGCCGGGAGGAGGGTCCAAAGACTTGTTTTTTTGGGTGGCCTTGGAGCGAGGGCGCTCCAACTGCACCCTGGAAAAGGAGCCGTTGCGGGGCTTCTCTTGGTTGTCGTCGGAGGTCGGTAACTCCGACCTTGACTCGACTACTCCAACGTTGCATTGGGTAGAGGAGCCTCAGCGCTCCTGCACAGCGCGAAGGTGTGCGGGGCTTCAGGTCTCTAGAGGGGTGGATCCCGCAGGCTGGAAAGAGATGAAGTGCCATCTGCGTGCCAACGGCTACTTGTGCAAGTACCAGTTTGAGGGGCTGTGCCCTGCGCCGCGCCCTGGGGCCGCATCGAACTTGAGCTACCGCGCGCCTTTCCAGCTGCACAGCGCAGCGTTGGACTTCAGTCCGCCCGGGACCGAGGTGAGTGCCGTCTGTCCCGGGCCGATCTCCGTGACAGCCACCTGCATCGCGGACGAGGGCGGCTGGCACTGGGACGGGATCGACCCCGGGAGTCCGCTCTGTCCCTGTCCCGGGCCCTACCTTCGGGCGGGCAAGTGCGCGCAGCTGGAAGAGTGCCTGGATAACTCTGGAGGTTTCAACTGCGAGTGCGCTCCTGGCTTCTCTCTGGGCAAAGACCAACGCTCTTGTGAGACCCGAGAGGCAGCACAGTGGCCAACTCCAAGAGGGACCCAGGCGCCCGACCCACTGACACCACTCACCGCAGCGAGCCCCGTGTCCAAGAAACCTGATTTGCCCAGCGTCCACCAGGAGCTTGGAGAGGTTCCCGGACAAGGTGGTTCAACCACGTCGGCTCCTGAGATCCCCTTTTGGAGAACAAAGAGCACAACCCCTGCCCTTCAGATGACTTCACAAACCTCCATGCCAAAAGACACTGTCCCCTCTGTAAGACTTACGACTCCTATGTTTAATTCCACAGTCGCCCCCCAGGTGTTCGACTCCTCCACCGTGGTCCTTATTCTTGTGGCAGTCGCCATAGTTGTGTTGGTGATCTTAACCATGACAGTACTGGGCCTTTTCAAACTTTGCTTCCACAAGAACCCTTCCTCGCAGTCTAACAAGGGACAGCTGACCCAATCAGGGTTGGAAAAAGGGACTCAGGAGGCCCCTTCTGGGCCTGATCAGGGGTGAATGCAGCCCAGGGACAGAGCTGAGGTCTCCTGGCTAGCAGAGTTGTCTCTTAGCTCCAGCGACACAAAGGGAAATAGGGGTCACTGAGTACTTTTTGTTTGCAGAACTGTGTTTTGGGGAATGTGCATGTGTGTGTGTGTGTGTGTGTGTGTGTGTGTGTGTGTGTGTGTGTTCACTTTTCCATGAAAAGGTAAAGAAGAGGAACTTACTGTGGAAACGACCATTTCTTTACAAATTCCCTCTTTCTCTAATAATTGATCACTCTATAAAGGAGTTTTAGACTTTATATTTGGAGAAGTCCTTCTTTGAACATGCTGGTTAATACCAGGAGCTAGATTCTTACTGGAAAAGTGTTTTCTGGGGTTCATTCGGGGAGATTTGGACAAGTGATTAAACATTTGGAAATACTATAGCGAAAGGAAAACAGAAGACATATTTATAATTTTATTTTTTACCAAAATATAAAGGTAGCCTTCCTTTATCTATGTTGTTCAGGATGGAAATTTCTTGGTTTGAATATGCCAAAGAAAAATAAAATAAAGTACTTTTAATAACTCAGGCTCAACCGTGATTGGTTTTCTCCAATGATTATTTAGGAAAAGCAGCTCAAGGGCATGCTGGGACTGGCTATCAGAGGGCATCCTGCTTTGGGACCGAGGGGAAGTCTATAAATCCTTTTAATGAGGCACTGATCTTAAAGAACTAGATTCCCCCCCCCCCTTGGTTCTTTTATACTTTTGTTTTCAAAGTCACCGCTACTTGTTTGCTACACTATAAATCCAAAATGTACTTTTGCCAGAGTAACTGACTCCAGAAACTTATTATAGTTGACCACCAATTCAAGTGTTTACTATGTCCTTGTTCAAGGATACTAGTGATTTGTGTTTACTCTTTCAAATACTGTTTGTCCTCTCCAGTGTAATGACCTTCTCAACCAAACAGCTCTCTCCTGAACATCAAGATGATGCTGATCCTCGGTTGCAATTTTAAGTGATGTTAATTCTCAATTAAAACATTAATGCTAAATATTGATCTGAAATATTCTGGGTGCATTCAAACAAAAGTCGACTGGATATTCTTTAAAGTTATTAGGTTCTTGCAAACTGTTTAACCCATAAAAAAACTTGAGTTTCAAGACATTCCCTTCTCCCTCTTTCAAGTATGTGCAGTGCCTATATATGTCACCTTGAAATAATTCAAGTTTAAGGACTCATGAGTAGCTTTCCATAAAAATAAATAATATAATAAATAAGTAGTTAATTTAAATATATACAATCTTCTTGTAATAATGAGGAGTATTAGAAGATAATCTAAATTAAACATTCCTCTGAGAAGCAAATCAGAATAATTATCATTATCTAGTAGAATTAAGGTTAAGATCTCTAGGACTATCCCATTTCTATTAGCATGCTAGCATTTTAAAACTCATTGAATGGTGATTAATCATGGAAAGAAAGAGAGGAGGAAAGCAGAAACAAGAGTTTATACTTTATTTTCTTGGAAAATTTTGGTGCTTTGAGCATACTACATGTGAATATGTGAATATGATACATATTACATAGATTTTTATGCTCTATTATAACATTAAAGGAGTAAAATAATGGATCATTTGGTTCATATGTTAATGAAACAGATTACATTGAAATAAAATCGCAAAATTTTGGGATTAATTGTGATTAAAAACATTTTGAATAAAATAATTTCACAAGTGAAACTAAATTTTCCCAGTATCACCAGTTGATCAGTATATGGATGACTTAATATGCCTCAGACCTCTACTTGCTTTACCTTTTCTCGTTACAATTAGATCTTTAAGGAATAGGATATGTGAAGCAAAGTTTTTTTGCTTTGTGTTTGGGCCACAACTAGCAGTGCTCAGGGCTTACTTTTGGCTCTTTTCCTAGGAGTCACTCCTGGTGGGCTTGGGTTCAATATGATGTATTGGGGATTTTATTTGGGTCAGCCTTGTGCAAGTACCCTACCTGCTATATTATCACTCAAGCCTTTGAGAATAATTTTTCATTCTGTAAATCACTCTAGGATGACTATAGAATTTCTCCAATTTCTTTGAGGCTCTTTTATTTTCCTTGCCCTTATTCATATCTTATTGCTTTTAATCCGTTATTTCCTTACAAGGAAGATTTAGAACCTAACTAAGTCTTTTTCGATAGTTTAAATTCTTTCATTATTTTACATATCTGAAAGACCCCTGTTTGACTCCTTTGATGACTAATGTATTTCAGTTCTTTGATTGACTTGAATTAAATGACCTTCCATTTGTTTCAGTCACTCATTATATTCAGAACGAACAGCCACATCTTTCAGATATTTTAACATTACTGTATTAAAATGTTCAGTTATTTGAAGCTGTGCTATGTGCCTCTTGCAGTAGAATTTTAATGTATTTTGATGAATATACCTCACATTAGACAACATGTTGTCTTTAATTATATAATATATATTTTAGATATAAATATATTTATAATTTCAATGTAAAATTTCAGATATTATTCTTGTAAAAATGTCATACAGTGAATGATGTTGGTATGATGATAATAATTATATCTATATATTCACAACTTGCAAATACAGGCAAACCATTTTTCTTAAAAATATTTATGGATAAGTTTTCCTATTATACTAATGTTTATGAATACTTAAGTGACTCCTTATAGATTACATTATTTATTGTCATAGTTATCCAGCTTTATTTCATAATTAATATTTACAGGAATATCTTCAAATTCATTTATAATTTTGTTAATTTGAGTGTGTCCTTTCCTATGGATGGTGTCCATCTAAAAGGTCTGCTACATTTTTATTGATATTTTAGAATCAAATTTTGGATTCCACATTTCCCTTATCATATTTTCTATTTCACTTACTTCTCATATAATATTTTTCTTTTCACTTATATTTTGCACTTATTTCATTTTTCTTCTTTCTTTTCTTTTCTTTTTTTTTTTTTTTTGGGTCACACCCGGCAGTGCTCAGGGGTTACTCCTGGCTCCATGCTCAGAAATTGCTCCTGGTAGGCACGGGGGACCATATGGGGCACCGGGATTCGAACCAATGACCTTTTTGCATGAAAGGCAAACGCCTTACCTCCATGCTATCTCCCGGGCCCCTTTTATTTTCATTTTAAGGTAGAAAGCTATATTATTGCTCTGAGGTGTTTCATTTTTAATATGTGGATTTATAGTTATATAGTCTATAAACATTAGATGTATAACGTAAGTTTGGGTACATTGTATTTCTATTTTTACTAATTTCAAGGTATGTCTAATAAATTGACTATTTAGAAGTTTGTTTTAATTTCTGCAAATATTCCTAAATTTCTTCTGGTTTTGTTTTATTTTTAATGTTAGTATCATTAGAAAAATGCTCTCTATGGTTCAATTTTTTTAAAAATGTCCTGTCCTGAAAAGAACATTTCCATACATGCTTGAGAAAATTGTATATATTTTTCCTATTGGAATATATTGTAGATTATGTATTAAAGAAGTCTATAGGACTAGCTGGCTTAAAATGCCTTTCAATATTTTTATTTTATTTTAATCTTGTCATAATTTGTTATAGTAATTATAAAAGAAGGTTATTTAAGTGTCTAGTTTTTACAGTTGAATTATCTCTTCAGTGCTGATATTTAAAAAAAATTTCATTTTGAAGCTTTGTTCATAGGTGCATATATATTCTCCTGTATTGTATGACACATTTTTATCAATATAAGATGCATCTGATTGTCTATTGTGACATTGGTTTTTGTATTGACCTCTTTTATATATTAGTTTAGCAACTCTATATATGATTTTTGTGTAAGTATATTTTTATATAAGTTCACTTTCAAACTTTTGTGCCATTGAGCCTAAGATATCTTATAGGCAATATATATTTTTGTATTATTTTATTATAATCATTGTCTGACTTCTGACCTAGTATGTATTTAATGTGTATGTGTATTGTTTTATGCCCCACTCCTGGTTGTGCCTTCAGGGACAACTCATAGAGAGGCTCAGATGAACATATGGGGTGGTATGAATTGAACCCAACTCAGATCTGTGCAAGGAAGCCCTATTTGCTGTACTATCTCTTCAGCCTCAATACTGTTGGGGCAGTATTTGGTGATAAAGTGAGATTAGCATACATCATTTTGTGTAGGTTTCCTACATATTTTCTTTCTTTTAAATTCCTCTATTTCTTCATTGCTCTTTTAAGTAAGATTTTATAAAATGTAATTTTATGTTTTTGATCTTATAAATTTAATTTTCAAGGAATTTTCATGGAATATATGATTACATTCAACTTAAACACTATGTAACAATCACTATCATTAATGAATTTTAGATATGTGGTTAAGATAACTAATTCTCTATTTGCATTTTTATTGTCAACCAAAGTACCATGTTGGACAATATATTATCATTGTAATTGTTATTAATTGATATTGTGGTTATGCCATATTGTGTTTATGAATCGCTGCTGATGGTGCTTGGGTAACCTTATATTGTGCTGAGGATAAAACCAAGGTCAAATGCATGCAAGGCAAGTGTCTTAACCCTTGTACCATTTCTCTGGTCCCATTATTCATATAGTTTGTTATAGTTCTTTTTAATCATATAAATTTTATAAACCATATAAGTGCTTTTTGGTATTTTCATTATATACTTTATGTTTAGTTGTACAATTACCTTTAACGGTGAACTTTTTTTCTTTACGTAGACTTGTTATTGAATGGTCTTTTTTTCCTGGCTTGCTTTCAATGGCTCTTTTATATTTATTTAAGGAAATAGCTGCTGATAATGAGGTTTCTTATTATAATACTTTTTATTATCACTTGAGGATGTTTTTGCTTATTTTACATTTTGAAAGACAATTTGTTTTTTGAAAAATGACAGAAAGGATCAGGCATGGAGGCTTCCAGACTCTGCTGGAGATGAGGAAATCCTAGTCGGTATGTAAAAAGGCTCATCAGATAAATCCTGTTTGAAGTTGGAAGAGCAAGCAGAGGTTCAAGAGATATAGAGGTGGCCTTCTCAGAGGATAACATTTTTTTTTGAATTAGTACTTTATTTCATATACACTTAACTTGAAATGTTCTCGTACTTGACTTCGGTGTTTGTTTAGGGTCTCACAAGCTGTTGTGCTTGTATATATATTTAACTATAGTACTCTCTAGGGCTCACTTCAATGCTTATACATGTTTTCACCTTCTGCGTATGATGCTTACGCATATTTGGTTGTGATGATCACGATACAACACATTCTGTTGGGTTAGAAAGAGAAGACCGACCCCAGACAGTAGAACTACAGGCACCATGCACAAATGGGTGGTACAGAGAAACAAGCTCACTGACTCATGAGCAAAGTAGGCAAGTCAGCCAATGAACTATCCATAAAATCCCCTATTAATTACTGAGAATTGTTTCAATATAATTGTAAACATTGATTTATCCCTGCAATACTATTGGCTTTCTCTTCATCACTTACTTGGAAGCTTTTTAAGTGTATGAACTGCTAGGAAAATATATTATTTTTTATTTGAACTATTTTTTTTATTTTAAATGAATCTTTAACCTGTAGTAAATACCTATGCTCTACAATATATGCCTGAGAATGGAGTGCTGGGGGAGGGTAGCTTTTGATGCTATCCTACATATGGTTTTCTGAACATTGTCAGTAATATCAACTAAGTACTGAAACAGGAGTAGCTCTGAATACCATTGACTGTGACCCATCTCACCCCTCAATAACTAAAATAGACTCCATCTTTCTTTTTATTATTGCCACCAAGCCATTCTTTTACATTTTAATTTGTATGCTAAACACATATTTTAATGTGGATTTCTTATATATAGCATAGGATTAAATTTTGCCTTTTTAATTTATCTTATCATGTCTAATGTTTGATAGGGAAAAAACATACTGGCACTGCATAAATTCTGAACACTTTTGCTTCTAATACATTTAGTGTGGTTTTCTCTGCAACATTAGACACTTTTTTAAAATTTCAGGTGCTAATATATAAACAAATGAATAGTTGTAGTGTTAATCTTATTTGGTAATCTAATTTGTTTTAGAAATTACTGTCCATCATTACTTTATATTCAGTGCCTTGGGAACTGTTATTTTATCCACTCTTCTTTTTATTTGTTTCTGGAAGGAAAGAAAATCTGCATCACTTCATTTTGGCAGGAAAATGGAAGTTTGTTTTTATTGCATCTGAACTCATGAATAGCTTAATAAGGCAACTTGAGCCATTATTTTTGAACTTATATATCCATTGTATCCTTATAGCACCTTATAAAATTGTGCCATAAAATTTCTATATTCCAAAAAAGTGCTCAATAATATTTTAGCATTATCTTAAAAACATATATAAAATTCTAAACATTATGATTTTATTTTTTGGTGAGTTCCAAAATCCATTAAAATAGTTACCTGAAAACCAATTTGCTATTAGAATTTATGAGACTTTGAACAAGCAAATTTAGAATTTTAAATTTTATTTTAAATGCTTCATCTAAAAGAATATAACAAATAATAAAGTTGGTCATATACAAATGCTAGTCACATACATATAGCAATGAAGATTTTAAAAATTAATTCCAGCATGGTATGAATTCTCAAAAAAAATGAAAGCACTATTTATGCGTTATTTTTATTATTAAAGTTTTGGGTTTCTTGTGTAGGTTTCCTTTGTTTTGTTTTGTTTTGTTTTTTGGACCACACCTGGCAATGCTCAGGCTTAATCCTGACAGTTCACTCTCACTCCTGACAGTTCAGAAGATCCCTGGTGATCCTGGGAATTGAACTCTAGGATCCACAACATGCAAAGCATACATCTTTTCCACTATTGACTACACTATGAATTTAAAAATAAAATATCTTTCTCTGCACAAGTTTATATTATTTAAATATTTTTCCTAAGGAACCAAGCTTTTTATTGTAAAATTAAAAAGAAATAGCACTCAGTGGGACTTAAGAGCAGAATTTTTAGAATGCTATCAACTTTTCTTTCTTTTCTCTCTTTTTTTCCTCTTGTTTGAGTGGCAATACCACCGTCTATATAAACCTGATGACATCCTGGATTTTTTAATTATGTGGTCATAGTCAATGGTGCCCAGAGATTACTCCTGACTGTGCTCAGGAATTCAAGAATTACTACTGGAAGTGCTAGAACTATATGTGGTTCTGAGGATTGACAAGATTAGTCACATACAAGGCAAGCATCCTTGCTGCTGTACTATTGCTCAGGCCCTAGACTTTGTTTTAAACCAAAATTTTGGAAACAAGTTGAAATAGACTTTGGGGCCATAGTTATAGCACAGCAGTAGAGCATTTGCCTTTTATGCTGATGACCAGGACAGACCCAGGTTTGATCCCCGGATCCCATATGGTCAACCTGCCAGGAGCAATTTCTGAGCACAGAACCAGTATTAACCACTGAATGCTGCTGGGTGTGGCCCGAAAATAAACAAACAAACAAACAAAGAAACAGAGTTTGGGATACAAGTTGTCTATGTTATCTGTGCTGTTGACAAGATATTTTATTCTTTCAAGGAACTTTTATAGCCCTTGAGAATATGAAGAATATTTTTTTCTTTTGTCAGTGTTGACAATAATACCTTGATCACAATAATTCTCTATTAATTATTTACTGATTTTATATTTCTAAGTGAGCATATTTAACCAATTCTAAAAACTTAACAATTTTAAGGGTTGGATAGATAGTAAAGGTTCCTTGCCTTGTATGCTTCCAACTCTGGCAATCTTGTTCAATCCCCAGCATCCCATATGATTCCCCCATGCACCTCCAATAGTTATCTGCAAGTACTGAGCCATGAGTAAGACTTCAGCATCTCAGAGTATAGCCAAAGCCTATCCCTCTCTCAAATACTGATTAAGGATATTAAGAATATTTTAGGTGAATGCATGGATTATTAGAGATTCATCATAAACTCTGCTATTTACTAATAGTATCATTTTAGTAGAGATAAAAACCATTTATCAATTTTGTTAAAACTATACCAGGAAAGATTATTATTTTATTTTATGACATTGGGCACAAAGATAAATATAAGAGTCATTTGTATAGTAACCTAGCATAACCATGTCTACATCTCTCATTAGACCTGAGTTTGATATTGACTGACTTTTCTAACATAATATATTGGAAAGAGGTCTTAAACTATAAAGTTAACTATGTAATAACTACATAGGCTTGTTCATTAAACCTGTTCTTAGAATATGTATCTCAGGGCCAGAACAGTGGTGCTAGAGGTAAGGCATCTGCCTTGTAAGCGCTAGCTTAGGATGGACCGCAGTTCGATCCTCCGGCGTCCCATATGGTCCCTCCTCCCAAGCCAGGTGCGATTTCTGAGCACATAGCCAGGAATAACCCCTGAGCATCAATGGGTGCCCCCCAAAAAGAATATGTATACTCAATATGTATATTGACTCTTTACTATACCTGCACAACATTCTATTTGGGGAGTTAAGTGCTATGCTGTACAAAAATCATAAGCATTTTTTAACTTTATACTTTTCAGGAAGCTTTTAATTAAGGTTATTTTCCTCAGCCTTTTATTATTTTTATATTTATTTTTATTTATTATTAATTATTTATATGGCTTTTTGAGCCACTTCTGGTGGCACTTAAGGGTTACTCCTGACTTCACACTCAGAAATTCTCCTGGCAGACTTAGGAGACCATAAGGCATGCTGAGGATCAAACCATATCAGCCACATGCAAGGCAAACTCCCAACCCACTTTGCTCTCACTAAGGTCCCCTACAACAATGTTTTTATTTTAAAAGTTTCATATTAAAAAAACTCAATAGTATTTTATTCGTTGATTCAGACTCTAGGTTTTGACAAATAAAAGGTGCAGTTTGCCCTTTTCTCTGTACCCTGAACTTATATCAATTGATAGTTAGTTTCAGAGACTTGGGTAAACATTTATTTATAAAACTATAGTTGGAGATATTTTTCTTCACAGTAGGTATATAATATAAGTTTTCTTTCTTTTTTTGTTTCCTCAGCATAAATCGGTGAACTGGCTCACTTATTACATTGGATCCATGCTATTCTTTCCTTTTTCCTTTATTACCTGGAAAAATTTATAAGATGCTACTTTTTACTACTTGTTTCAGATAATTCATTTATATAGGACATATGGAATAATTTATTTTTATTTTCCTTTTATTCTAAATAGTGAATTTGTTTATTATGATGGAAATGATTATGTTTAATAAAAATATTAATTAGGATGACTAATCACAATTGATGAGTTTTGTGGAGCTTTTTAAGATGGTAATACTGGGCTGTGGTCCTAACTCAGCAGTCAGTGATCACTATGGATGTCTCTTGAAGGAGCATATGGAATGCTGGGGGTTGGTTCTGGTTCGGCCACTTACAAGACAAGCACTCTACCTGTAAATACTATTGCTCCAATCCCCAAAATAGATGAGATTTAATCTATTGTCATTTGCTCTTCATTAAATTTAAATTTTTTCCAATCTTAGGCCAGTAGGAACTTTCTATATTGAATTGTATATTTTTTGACTTGACTATAATTCTTTTTTTTTTTTTTTGGTTTTTGGGCCACACCCAGTGATGCTCAGGGGCTACTCCTGGCTATGCGCTCAGAAGTCGCTCCTGGCAGGCACGGGGGACCATATGGGAACCGGGGGATCGAACCGTGGTCCGTCCTAGGCAAGGCAGCAGGCACCTTACCTCCTGCGCCACCTCCCGACTCCCGACTATAATTCTTTTGCCCTGTGGTATTATAAGTTTTCCAGACTATTTACCTTTCTTACTCCAGGGTGGAAAGATAGGATGATTAGACTGCCTCTTTCTCCAAGGATAGATTCAGACTTTATTATTTTATTTTTCTTTCTTAGATTAGGGCTGACTTACGGTAGTGCTATGTTCTCTCCTGGCTCTGTGTCTGGTGGTTCAGAATTGAACCAGGGTTGGCTTCGTACAAGGCAATCATCCTGCTCACTGTTGAAACTTTCCAATCCCTAGAGCATTTCTGTTAAATGGCCAACCTCAATAGTCAACCTATAATGTATAGCATATTTAATGGTGCAAATTATAATGTACACTATAATTTTATCACATGGGTAAGCTCCAGATATTCCATGTAGTGCTGTGACTTTGGATACATCACATGTGTTCAGAATTTTTTCTTTGGATAAAATCAAACAAAGTATACTATAATCAATAGTAACTGTGATAGTTTCTTTTATTCATTAAATTGGCTTGGCAATAATTACTCAAACATTGGTCTAGATGATGCTGTGAAGATTATTTTTTTCAGATGTGATTAATGTTTACATTAGTAGATTTTTTGTTTGTTTTTATTTTTATATGCATATGTCCATGTTTATTCTTTTATATAATATATTTATTTAAACAGCTTGATTACAAATATGATTGTGATTAGGTTTCAGTCATGTAAAGAACACCCCTCTTCACCAGTGCAACATTCCCACCACCAATGTCCCAAATCTCCCTCCATCCCACCCCACCCCCACCTGTACTCTAAACTGGCTTTCCAGTTCCCTCATTCATTCACATGATTATGGTAGTTCTCAGTGTAGTTATTTCTATAAGTGTACTCACCACTCTTTGTGGTGAGCTTCATGAGGTGAGCTGGAATTTCCAGCCCTCCTCTCATCTCTGAGGATTGTTGCAAAAATGTCTTTTATTTTTCTTAAAACCCATAGATGAGTGAGACTATTCTGCGTCTATCTCTCTCCCCCTGACTTATTTCACTCAGCATGAGAGATTTCATGTACATCCATGTATAGGAAAATTTCATGACTTCATCTCATAAATTTTATGAGGTGAATTTATGAGCTGCATAAATTCCATTGTGTTTATGGCTCTAGGCATTACTCCTAACTCTGCCTCAGAAATTGCTCCTGTCTTGGGAAAACATTATGGGATGTCAGAGATCAAATCCAAGGTAGTCCATGTGCAAGGCAAATGCCTAACCCGCCTTACTATCATTCCAGCCCCATTGGTAGTCTTTTGAATAAAGCAGATACCTTCCACAGTGTTGGATGGCCTTGTTCAAAATGTTTCTATTTTGCACAATAGAAAAGATGAAATCTTTTTATTTTGAAAAAATTTTTCACATAAAAAAGATGAAATCATGCCTTTATAACAACACAGATGGTCTTAGAGTGTCATGCTTAAAAAATTAATTAAATGAAAAAAAAGAATTATGTTATATGATTCATCCAATAAGGTATAGAAAGAAACCAAATGAATGAATTTAATAAAATTAAATAAATATACACGAAGACCAATAAAAACAAGTCCCAAGATTCTGGCAGAATTGGATGTGCCAAACTGGTGAAGTTGGTAAGTGTGACCAAGATTGGCTCTCAGTGCTGTCATGGAGGGAAATGGGCACACTGGTGATGGCTGTGGTGCAATAACATTGTAAGCCTATAGCAGTAATGTTACTACTCTTGTAAACCATGAAACAGTTAAAATAATGAAAAACAAACAAAAATGAAGTATTTAACAAACTGAAAGTTTACTTTGGATTCAAGGTTGCATACATCATTAATCTGGACCTGGTCTACTGTTGTCCTGTCTTGCAGATTTCAGTTCCAAATTTCCAGCAGCACAAATATGTTAGACAATTATTTGAAGTTTCTCTCTTCCTTTCTTCAGCTCTCCCTCCATCAATCAATATATAAAAAGACAGAGATCTCTCCATTTCATTTATTTCTTCTCTTTAAGAATTCTTTCAAGTATAGTATCCATATATGTCTATACTGTATCCATATTCATACATACATTCTATATACTGTATCCACATTTATATACATACATTCTATATGTATTTAAAATATATGAAATGATCATAAAATGGAGTGTATCTTTGGTAAACACTTATTAACAGTGATTAAGAATACTTGATTATCTCTGATCAATTATCTCTGAGCATCACCAGATGTGGCCTAAAACAAACAAACAAACCCCAAAACAAATAAAAATACTTGATTTAAATCATTTCCTTTCCCTTTCTTCCCTTCAATGTATATTAGAAAGTTTTTACAAGTGATAAATCAGCTGGCTGAAATTCTTTTTTTGTAAGAAAATTAAATATAAATGGGAAAGATAAAAAAGAAAATGAACAAAGATTATTATTATTATTTTTTTTTTGGTTTTTGGGTCAAACCCGGCAGTGCTCAGGGGTTACTCCTGGCTCCATGCTCAGAAATTGCTCCTGGCAGGCACGGGGGACCATATGGGGCACTGGGATTCCAACTGATGACCTTTTGCATGAAAGGCAAACGCCCTACCTCCATGCTATCTCCCAGGCCACACAAAGATTATTCTTAATTTGATAATATCCATATTCAATATTGAAAGATACATATTAGACACAAAGAATTTTTATAGGCAAAATAATTTTACAAGTGCTATCTTTTCTCCTCACAAAATCCCTATGATGCTGGGGAAGAGATAGATGAACAAACACCCTCAGTATCTTTGACAGTGTTTCCCACATGGCATCTGCAGAATTATCAAAACTCTTATTATAGCTGATCAGCCAAGGTTTTCATTTTATAAGACGTCCTCCCTTTGAAAAGTTAAGTAGCTCAGAAATTTTATATGGATTAAAATACCTGCATTCCAACTACTGAACCACATTTGATTGGACTTTTCACGCTTATGTGAAAGCCAACTTGGAATTAAAACTTCTTATTCACGCTTCTGCATTTGGCAGGTAGTGACTAAGGAGATATTAACCAATGCTTTGTCCTCAGATATTAGCACCTTCATCTGTACCCTGTTATCCCACCTTGGCATTTCTCCTTTTTTAACTGTTTTAGATCTCAGACTAGTCAGGGATGACCATAATTTATGGCTTTAAAATTGCCCTCCATAATAAAGATTCCCCCTCATTTTTTTTACTTCAATTCCCTGCACTGATGGTTCCTTTGGGAAATCCATCCATTAAGTCTATCCCACCCTAAACAAGTACCACAAACAGAAATTTCATTACCTTGCCTTTGCTCTGTCTGTTTTAGTTTTGCCTATAAAATAGAAGTACTGTCTACTGTCTCATAAAACTGTTATGAGAAAATAAATATAGAAATACAAACAATACAAAACAAAACATCGTTCTAATAAATTTTGTCTTGTAACTCTTTATCTCTCTTCTGTATCATTCAGTTAGCATATATACCTTCCTTGTTTACTACTGCGTCTTTCAGTTTAGCTACCTAAAAGTAATCCCAAGCTTCTATTATACAAAGTTCATACTCTCAAGCCTTCCTCAGAGTCATAGTTTAAAATTATCAAGTGAGTTCACACTCCTCTCATATTATACACTATTTTTGCCAAACTGAATTATTTACTGTTTCTTGTAGCCCCATAATTTTAATATACATTACTTCTTCCAGGAATGTCAATCATAGAAGCAGGCATGCTGAAATATGTCCATATTACATGTTCCAATTTAAATTCTACCACTTCTAAAATATCTTCTTTAATTAATTTTAATCCAAACCAGTTCTTTGAAATCTCTTACTGCTTTATTTAAACTCTTTCATTATGATGCCTGGTGAATTTATATCTTTTAATATATTGCATGCCAGTGAAGTGAGAAACTATATATTGCACATTTTGCAAAAGTAAAATTGCCTTCAATGTTTCAAGCTTTCAATGGATGTTTTCTAAATTAAATCATAATTAAGCAAAATGTTATTTTTTAAAAGGCTATTATATTTTACACCAAGAAATAAACTTTTTATAAATTTATTTGTTTTTGGTTTTGGGCCACACCCAGTGATGCTCAGAAATCGCTCCTAGCTTGGAGGACTTTATGGAACCCCAAGGGATCGAACCAAGGTCTGTCCTAGGTTAGCACTTGCAAGGCAAAATCCTTACCACTAGCGCCACTGCTCTGGCCCCACATTTTATAATTTTAAATACTTGAAAACAATTTATTACTATATTGTGAATCATTACCTAGTTTTTCTAGATACAATATATTGCTGAGATATTATTTTCCACTTTATGATAGGTAGATCTGTACTTAGACAAATATAAAACAAAATATTTTGACCTATAGCCCTGAACATGACTTTCTATTTGCAAATTTCTATCCACCTAATTAAGAACTCTTCCTTCCTAAGAGTTGAAGTAGTAGTACAGGAGGTAAAACACTTGCCTTTTACAGGCTAACCCAGGTTTGATTCCCAGCATCCTATGTAGTCTTCAAGGCTACCTACCAGGTGTGATTCCTGAGTGAGAAACCAGGAGTTATCCTAAAGCACCACTGGTGTGAACCCTAAAGCAAACCAATACAAAAAAAATGGCTGCCATAGAGGCAGGCAGGGAGGAGGGCAGGAAGGAAACTAGGAACATTGGCTAAAGTAATGTACACTGGAAAGGGGTTTGTACTGCGGTCCCATCCCCTGGCATCCCATATGGTCCCCCAAGCCAGGAGTGATTTCTAAGCTCATAGCTAGGAGTAACCTCTGAGCGTCACTGGGTGTGGACCAAAAAGAAAAAATATTTATTAAAAATAATAAAGAGTTTTTATGACCTAGACAGTCTCTTGTCTGACAAGGACATAAAGTAAGGTGCTTACATTGAGATCAGTTTGGGTAGGATCAGAGATACAGGATGCCAGAGATCAAATGGAGTCAGCTTCATGCAAGGCAAACATATTAGTCATTGTACTAGATCTCTCCATCCCTCATTAAAGACATCTGGATAAAATCTGTTACTCTAAATGTCTGTGCCTCGCTCGTTCCTTGAATTGCTTCATTCACCCTATCCAACTTCCTCTTCTTTGAAAACATGGAAGATGTGTTGGCAGCTCAAAATAGTCGTTGGTTTTATCTGGAGTGCTCTTTGGGGGAGGATATATAAGCAAATCTTCAGGTAAATCTTGAAATCTAAGCAGAAGGAACATTACATGGCCACAGACTCTATACTTTGTGAATAAAACTTTCTAGGGACAAATAGAGGGACTGATCCAAGTCTCAAAAGCTTTAACTGGAGCCAGGGTACACTGGTTTCTTTACTCAAGAGTATAAAACTATTAAATGTGTCAAGACAACATCACCAGTCTAGAGTCTGCTCCACAACAAACATATAAACTAACTGATAAGTAAAAAAAATGTAAGTTAAGTTAATTTATATACTAATCCTTTTATCTTCATTTAAAACTTCACTTTTGCCTCTTATTTGTATTATCTTTCTCCATTTTCTTTTTTATGTTGGGGAGGAGAAAGTTATCTCAAACTGCTCAGGGAACTCAACGGTTACTCTTAGAAATACTCAACCCACTGGGAAGGTCTTGTAATATGGGGTCCAAGGATGCTATACTATTTAGGGTCCTGAAGTAATGGGAACCAATGCCAATGAGGTTGTGTTTCTAAGGATCAAATTGAGTTCCAACCTATGCCACTGACCCCTGTGCTGTCTCCTCCATTTCCTTTTTGCGTTCTTTTTTAAAAATATTTTTTAATTTAGGGGTCATGATCTATAATATTGATGTTATATTTATATATCATTTATAATATATATATTAATAGTATGGTTTCATTCACACAATATTCTAGCACCATGTCCCCCAATAGAATGTCTGCTTCTTTCTACTAATATCTTAGTGCCTTCCCCATCCTACACTCGTCATTAATTCATATAATTTTTATGGAGCAAAAATCATGCCTGTCTGATTGTTTTCCATGCATACAGAGTATGGCACATAAGTATTACTCAGTAAATCCTTATTGCATAAGTGAAGAAATATCTAGGTATTTTTAAATATGAGGGACAGTTAAGAGATAAAATTTGCTGTTTTATGAATGCATTTGATTTTTACTTATGCATAATATTTACATATACACTCTACTTAACTATAGCTCTAGAGTAAGTGTCTCAGACCACTGGAATTCTTTTCTTCCCAATCCTCTTGTTCTTGGGATGCAATTATTTTGCTACTCTCCATCCCTTCAGTGGTCCTCTACCTTGTAGATCCTAGCTTCGTAAACGGTGGATTATAACCAAATATGGAGTCATTTAGCTGAATATCAAAGCCACCAAAAATTGGCAATGCCAAAAGCTTTTTGAGAAGACAACCAAAATTTAATTTTTAATTTATGAATTCAAGTAATGAGTGCAAGGCATTGATGACAACAATGAATTTCTTTGGCAGAAAGGGCATATGAGTAGAATAGTTTAAGAAGCTCTGCTCTAAATGATCTGACATTTTTCTTTCCCTTATTACACACTAGCAGGTCCAGATGGGCCAGGGACTCAGGGGAAGGGCCATGGCAAGGCCCACTTGACAATTATACTATGAATGGGTCTGTTTACCTTAACATATGCTGGGAAAGATAAAAACTGAGCAGGATCTGTTCAGCTCTTGCATGTCCACAGAATACAGCTCCCAAGGCTGCATCTTCATTACTAATACCACCTGCTCTCCAGGCCTCAGCTGCTTAACTGCATCCCCTATATAGATTCCCTCTTGCCACAGCAAATACAGCATGCCTAAAAAAATCATCACAGGTTCCTTTTGTCTAATTGTACAGTTTTTATTCTAGAATTCTAGGCTAGGTCCCTCAATTGCTCTCTTTCAACAAAATTTTTGCTCTTATATTCCATGTCTAAAGTTCCTATTGTTTTTCTCTTTGAAAAACCTATTTATATTTGCCCTTTGTATTGAGAATCATTATTCTCATGTCAATATTTTGCATCATCAAAGACCCATTTAGCCCCTTCATTTTCTTTAACTTTAAAACATGTATGGCAGGGTATTTACCTTAATGTGGAGCATTTGCTTTATATCGGATCCTAAGTCTGAAATCCAACACTACAAACATTCATAAACAAATATGTAAATTCACATGGTAAACTGGTTTATTCTTTGGGGGGGCACACCCGGTTACTCCTGGCTATGCACTCAGAAATCGCTCCTGGCTTGGGGGACCATATGCAACACTGGGGGATTGAACCGCAGTCCATCCTAGGCTAGCATCGACATGGCAGATACCTTACTGCTTCGTGCCACCACTCCAGCCCCTGGTTTAATCTTTTTTTTCCCAAATCTCTTATTTTGTACAACTGAAATGCTGCTCTTTTTTTCTACTTTTTCCCTTCCTTTCTTTTTATTTTCTTTTTTTATTATTAATCTTTATTTTGACCATATTGGCTTACATATCTTTCACAGTAGTATTTTAGGTACATATTAACATTGAATCAGGGAACTACCCATCACCAAATTTGTCCTCCCTCCACCCCCGTTCTCTTCCTGCAACCCATATCCCCCACCATCACCACCCCAACCCCAGGCTGCTAGAGTAAGTGGTCCCCTCTGTGTCTAGCTTACTACTAGTGATCATATATCTGTTTGGTCCTGGTACCCACCATGTTTCCCCCTCTTTTTGAGAGGTGGAGCAAGATAGTTCGAGTTATGTGGTTTTGTTTGAAGGAAAGAAAAGCAATTAAAGAATGGGGTAAAAAATCAAATAAGCTGAAAATGCGCAGAGTCCTCCTAGAGGCTTTCATCTTCAGTTTGAGAGAGGACAAAAAAGATAATTGAAAACTGCAACAATACAGAAAGAAATATCAAATAAAATATCCAGTGAGCACTGCATCAATAAAGACAAGCACCACACAATAGTCTTAGTCCTGAAATCAAACCATGCAGAGTGCAAAAAGAAAGAGAAAGATAAAATAAAATAAAATTAGAGACATCAACTTTAATATCTACCCCAAAATAAAGAAGTCAAAAAATCAATCAATAATTAAATATATAAGTGGATAAAAGAATTGTTTTGTGCTCCCCCCCCCCCCACCGCATAGGCACAGTAACTATTGGGAACATTATAGAGGGAATTCCCTTGGCATAGGAGATACAGGGTTTCTCCACCTTTGAAGTATACTCTCATGGGATTAACTATAGACTCCTTGCATGATCATTTACTCTCCCCTCGGTGTTTTGTGGAAGACTTCTGCTTCGTCATAGATGGTAAAAATTAGACCTCTGTATCTAGAGATCCTGGTGTCTGTACAGCTCAAGGAATGGAGCTTACGATGAAGTCTTTCTTTGTGGTTGTAGCCGTTCTGTTTCTTCAGGGTCGTTTTAATCCATCTTCTGTAGTTGGTGGTCTTGGTCATTATGCTTTTCCTAGGATGGAGTCTGGGATAGAGTCTTTCCTTATGTATCCGGAAGACCCGTTGAGTTGCGATTGTCTCAGTCAGACCTCTGGAATTGGAGATCTTGTTTGTTGAACAGATGGTAGACCAAAACCTAGGCTAGGTTTAATCTTTTTATAGTTCTTTTTCTTTTCTTTTTTTTGTTTTGTTTTGTTTTGTTTATTTGTTGTTCGCTTTGTTTTTTGGTTTTTGGGTCACACCCACAGCGCTCAGGGATTGTTCCTGGATCTATGCTCAGAAATCGCTCCTGGCAGGCTCTGGGGACCATATGGGATGCCCGGATTTGAACAACTAACCTTCTAAATGCAAGGCAAATGCCTTACCAGGCTATCTCTCTGGCCCCTCTTTTTCTTTGTTTTTAAAGAAATTTTTTCAGGTCTGGGATGTGTCATAATGACACAATATGTAAGCAGTGGAAAATATGCTTACATATGTGAGACCCTGAGCTCAATTTATGGAAAATAATAACAAGGAGTTTATGTTTCTTGATTTCTAGCATACTACATTCATACAAAATTTATCATCAGTTTCTCATATCATGCAATTTCCCAAATTTATATCCCAAAATGTCTCATGGTACAATCTCATTTTTGTCAGTACATTTCTTTTATAGTTCTTCTTTAAGAGCAACAAAGAAAATTAAGCATTTACTTTCTTTTCTTTTTATTCTTTTATATGACCAAGTTTTTTTTATTTAAACAACTTGATTACATACATGATTGTGTTTGGGTTTCAGTCATGTAAAGAACACCACCCATCACCAGTGTCACAGTCTTATATTTTTATTATATATAATTTTTATTTTGACCATATTGGCTTACATATATTTCACAATAGTATTTTAAGTGCATATTAACATTGAATCAGGGGATTTCCCGTCAACAAGTTTGTCCTCCCTACATCACCATTCCCATCCTGCATCTCCTATACCCCACCCTCACCCCCCAGGCGGTCAGAATAAGTGGTCCCCTCTGTGTATAGCTTGCTACTTGGTGATCATATATCTGTTTGGTTCTGGTACCCTCCCTATTTTCCCCTCTATTTGAGAGGCAGAACGAAATGGTTCAAGTTATGTGGTTTTGTTTGAAGAAAAAAAAATCAAAAAAGTGGGGTAAAAATCAAACCTAAAATGGACATAGTTCTTGCAGTCATCCTCAAACTACGGCCCGCGAGCCACATATTGTATTTGTTCCTGTTTTGTTTCTTCATATCAAAATAAGATGTATGCAGTGTGCATAGGAATATGTTCGTAATTTTTGTTTTTACTATAGTTTGGTCCTCCAATGGTCTGAGGGACAGTGAACTGGACCTCTGTTTAGAATGTTTGAGGACCCCTGTTCTAGAGGCTCTCAATCTCAGTTTGAGAGAAGAGAGGGAAAAGGAATTGAAATACCACAACAATACAGAAATAAGTATCAGATAAAATATCCAGTGAGCACTACAGCACTAAAGGCACATAATAGTATCGATCCTGAAATAAAACTATGCCAGAGTGCAAAGAGAAAGAGAAAGATAAAATAACATAAAATAAAATTGGAGACATCAACTTCAATATCAACACCAAAACAAAAAAGTCAAAAAATAATAAAATAGGGGGCCGGGCGGTGGCGCTAAAGGTAAGGTGCCTGCCTTGCCTTGTGCTAACCTAGGTCGGACCGCGGTTCGATCCCCCGGTTCCCCATATGATCCCCCGTGCCTGCCAGGAGCGACTTCTGAGCGAATAGCCAGGAGTAACCCCTGAGCGTCACTGGGTGTGACCCAAAAACCAAAAAAAAAAAAATAAATAAATAAATAAATAAATAAAAAATAAAATAAAATAAAATAAATTAAAATAGATAAATAGATAAAAAAAGATTATTTTGTGCCTTTTTTCTTTTTTCCTGCAGTCTTACATTTTAAAACAATGTATTCAGATTATAATGCCATAAAATTATTGTGTAAAGCATATTAATTCATTGGAAAATATGTTGACCTCTTTCATTATTTGTTTTCAATTGTGTTTCACTTCCCTTTTGGACCACATCCAACTGTGTTCAGGGCTTACTGACTCTGTGCTCAAGGATCACTCCTTGCGGTACTTAAAAATTATATGTGATGCCAGGTATTAAATCTGGGCTAGCTATGTGTAAGCAAGTTCCATATCTTCAGTGATAATTCTCTTGTCCTTCTGTATCATTTAAAATTTTTATTTATATAAAATATTTTAACGTTTTATTCTTTACATACTTTACTTTGGTTCCTATAGTTATTAAAATATCATGTTTCAGGAAAAAAACTACCCTACTTTGAGTAAAAGAAAAGTGTGATTCTCTTTTGAGTTTATCTATTCTACTTGTACATCTATATCCTTTCTGATGGACTGGTCAAGAATTGTGTATCCTGTATTACAATATTTAATAAAACATTTTAAATAAAAATATTTAGTCCTGGGGCCCGGGAGATAGCATGGAGGTAAGGCGTTTGCCTTTCATGCAAAAGGTCATCGGTTCGAATCCCGGTGCCCCATATGGTCTCCCGTGCCTGCCAGGAGCAATTTCTGAGCATGGAGCCAGGAGTAACCCCTGAGCACTGCCGGGTGTGACCCAAAAACCAAATATATATATATATATATATATATAGTCCTAAAAACTTATAAACACTAGATAATCATAATATAGAAAAATAATAAATCAAAACATAAAGCAGCTGCAGAAGTCTGCTTAGGAACATTTGTGAGTTGTTCACATACTGAGCCTTGAGAGTGCATAGTATTCCACTGTGTACATGTATATGCCACAACTTCTTGTTTCTTGTTCATCAGTAGTTGGATGCTTTGGTGTTCTCGTATCTTGCTGTTGTGTGGTGATGAACAAAGGAGTGCACTTATACTTTCAAATTAATGTGTTTGTATTTTGGGGATAGATACCAAAAAGAAGTATCAAACTGTTTGAACACTTCTCTGTGTTGGTTCCCATATAGGCTGAACCTGTATTGGATAGTAAGATGACATTCTCACCAACTGTGAATGAAGGTTCTTTTCCCACCACAACCTTGCCAACATTGGCTTTTTCTAGTCTTCTGTATATGTGCCATATGATATGATGTAGCATATTATTTTTGATTTGCATTTCCCTAATCAAGAGTGACAATGAACACTTTAACATTTCCCTTTTGACCATCCATTTAGATTCTTTGGGGGCAGCGTATGTTTATGTCTTTATACCACTAAAGATGAGATCATTTGATTTTTGGTTGTTACGTTTTGTGAGTGATTTGAAGATCTTCAATATCAAAGATGGAATTAGAGAACATCATTCTTAGTGAAGTCAGTCAGGTAGAAAGGGATAGATACAGAATGATTTATTTCATATGTGGGACTTAAGATATACAGCAAGGAAACAATAAAGATCTAAAGGCAGCATAATGGGAGAATTGATTTACATAGTTCAGTTAAGATGGACAAATATGGGATAAAGGGGCCTTAGAGTGCTTTGAAGAGGAAAAGTGTGAAATGGTGATAGGTATGGTGTTGGAATTATGTGCATGAGAAATTATGTGCATTATAAATAGAATTTTAAACCACAGAATATCAATTAATTTTTAAGTAAGTGGTACATGCCATTCCAAGCAAAGCTATCATTCAGAAAGGAAGTGAAGGATCTATTCTTTGCCTCCCCATCAACTCTCTTCTGTCTCCAAGGTATTGGAGTATAGACAGTCAAGTTAGTCCATGAATAGAATTATCCGTGTGAGTTTGTTATCACTGATAAAACTTGGTCAAAAGTATATGGTTAACACACTGACCATCTGCTATAGAATAGATGCTATAGAATAAAATGGGTTATATGATAGAGTTAATAGCAAAAGTTTATTTCTCACTCTCAAATATTTTCTGCAAATTCTTTAGAGCTGCAGGGTTTTTTTTTCAGTTGCTTAAGAATTTTGCTGTTTTCCATCTTGGAGCACCTATACATCAACACATATTTTCTGGTCACCCTAGCAAGAGAAACAGCCTCTAATCAAAAGAATAAATATTAAAATTAATAGCTTAAGTTACAGTATTCAGAAGGGAAGTGAATTAGATGATTTAGTGAAAATTCATAAAATAGAAGACAAGACTTTTATTTCTGGTCCCATAAAATACTGGCATATGTTGACCCTGAGAAATGAATTTAGAAGCTTTACTTAGGATTATACCTGCTGCGAAAGCTAGAAATCAGGCTCAGAAGATGAAAAAATGTCCTCTGTTAGGAACACACATGTTACTGATTTGAATCATATGTCATTTGTGACTCAAGTACTCATGAATGCAAAATTAGAAGACAAACAGTTATGTTGTATATTGTGTTTTCTGACCATCATCCTTGTGAGGTACATTATAAAATAACAGAAACTATCTATCACAGGATGTCAACAGGATAATACATTTTTTTCAAAAGAACAGGAGGAAGTTTGCAACATAAGTTGTTCCTGTAAATCATACTCCAGATATGCTGATTATTTTGCATTTTTAGCTTCACATAAACAAGGGAAGATTTGTTCTTTCATGTTAACTCATTTTTCACAGTTTGGAAAAGGAAAAGAAAAGTATAAGCACGCATTCTTATTATCTACGAGAATATTTTCCTACTTTCATATTTTCTAGTCACTAAAACATAATTCTCCCACCTCTTGGACAATACTCTAAGATGTCAAGGTTTACTTCTACAAGGCAAATCTTAAAATGAATAATGGAGTTAAATGTATTATAATTTTAGGTACTTTATGTATAATAGCTAATTATTCTCTAGAGTATCTCTGTGAGAGCATGAGTTAAATATATTTATGTAACAGAATAAAAATCAGACAAGAGAGTTAAACTACCATGAATTTTATCTCTTTCTAGCTCTATTGATGGAATAGATATTTTATCAAAACAATATCACTTATTTGGATATAAAAGTAATAACATATTTAGTACAGTTGTAAACCGTAGAGTTTGAAATGAGTTGGTGCCATTTATCTTTATGCTTCTAGAGATCTTATTCCTTTTTGAAAGTTTCAAAATAATTAACAGTTCCATAAGACTCTACCATAGAAAGTCTATCAGCTTTTCCTCCCCAGGGCATCTACTAATCAATTACTGGTCTCTCCCTTATCATAGGGTTCAATGTGTCATGCTCTGACATCTTTTATATTGCTATATCTAATAATCTTTTTTGGCAACCTTAATATCCTTATGGAAAATTCATCCCTATCATGACCTCACAGTTCTTTGACCTTTCTAATCTGCAGTGTCCTTTCTCTGTATCTTACTTATCAGCTCTTTGTTTTCCTCTTAATTTTGGTTTCCTCAAAAAACTAGCTCTAACTAGTTTCACTATAGTTTCACCTCTAGCTCTCTCACTATATATTATTTCACACTGACAACTGAACAAGGTTGGGAAAAAGAGCACTTTCATAAAAAGATTACATTTAGACTCATTACCACAATTCCTTACTGGATGGTCAATAATACTTTATTATTTTATACTCCAATATGTGCTTATTTCTTGTCATTTAAAATGAGATGAAATCATAATTTTCATAGCTCTTTGTACTAATTCCAACCCCAATATAAAAATAATTTTTGTCTACCTATTTTTCAGTTCTTCTGCTAAATATAATGAATGATGCATTCTTGTAACACGCCAGGCCTGTATATGTAACATGCATTTATATTCATGCCTTTTTTCACTCTCGGACCTTTTCTAAAAAATTACTTCTTGACTTCAATTTGTTTTCCAAGCTTATTTATTTCTACTTGCATAAATATATTATCCATTATTCTTTTAATTCTAATCCCTGTCTTACTTGTCTGCATTCCCTAAAAAATGATTAAAATGACTTTCTCCATTTCTTTCTTTGGTCTATTACAATTTATTGATAAATATTACTTATTCTTCTAAAGCCATGGATATTTTATTTAAACTTACAATCTGTCACACCTAGTGACGCTCAAGGGTTACTCCTGACTATGCACTCAGAAATCACTCCTGCCTTGGGGAACCAGATGGGACATGAAAGTAGAAGACTTGTATCTCTTGTTATAGGTTGCACTTAAACGTATAAGATACACTTAAATGTATTTCTCGCATGAATGAGAAGATTAAAATTGATTTACCTAGGAAACTAATATTTTGTAACACTAATTAATCACATTTTATGTTTATTAAAAATCAATTTCTGTGTGAATGAAAGTTTTTTTAGCCACATAGAAAATTATAAAGACTTTTAAAATTTAATTAAAAAGAAGCTTTAGAATTCAATAGTTTTAGAAACCTGCACTTACATATGCAAACTTTCAAATCTTCATTCTTCAAAACTCCATTCACCTCAGTCTTTATTATTAAATACTAAGCTAGGAATTATAATATGAAATTTTATATTTCAAGATATACTCTTACAGGTCAGAAATATAATACAGTAGTTATGGTACTTGTCTTATATACTGCCAACCAATCTGGGTAATCCTTAATATTACCTATCACAGAGAGTGATCTCTGAGCACAGAATCCAGATTAAGCTCTGAGCATACTCAGTGTGGCCCAACTCCAACCTACTTTTAAAAAGAAATTCTTCTAAAGAGACTTGAATAGCTAGTTTTAAACTAAGTATTAAACCAAGTATTGCCATATATATATATATATATGTATGTATACATATATATGTAAATAAGCAACTGGAGAGATAGTACAGTGGATGAGGTGAAAGGAAGGAAGGAAGGAAGGAAGAAAAAGGAAAGAAAGAAAGAGAAAGTAAGAAAGAAAGAGAGAAAAAGAAAGAAAAAAGAAAGAAAAAGAGAGAAAGAAACAGAAAGAAAGAAAAGAAAGAAAAAAGAAAGAAAAAGAAAGAAGGAAAGAAAGTACAGAAGTAAACAAATCTGTGAAAATTATTGTATCTCCAATAAAGTCACCAATACAATGACAGAAAGTTTAGTAAACTCTTGTTATCTGTTAAATTGGAGTGTTCCTTTAGAGATTATAGCATCAAACAAATGAAGTTGTCCAGAAATTCAAAGCACTATTACTGATACTGTGACTTTTAGAAGCATGTACTCAGCTGGCAGACCTCCTGGAAGAAAGAAAATGTTTTGGGTTGGGGGCACTACATTCACTCATTCCAAAAAGCACTGGTGATATCAGCCCCAAACTGGAATACCTGAACTGTGATCAGATTGGTGTTCCCAATGGGAATCATAGAGTGATGACGTAGGGTCATTGGGGAAATGGTGATTTTGGGTGATGGAGGCAGCAAATATGTCTTCAACAGGACAGGGATCTGGTCTAACCTCTCCTCCAGAGATGCCCATATTTTATATGGGCCCATGCACCCATAATCTATTATGGCTCGGTTTATATATCATTCAAGAAAAAAAGTGAGTCTATGGAGCTGGCCCAGTTCAAATAAGAATATTTGAATCTTTAAATCACTTCATTTGTATTCAAATATGTATTTCTAACTTACAAATAACTCCAAAATGACAAAAATAGAATATTATAAAAATCAAAAACTACCTGGTACTAAAGAACTTAATGTCTTTTACTAAATCTATGATAAATAAATAAATAAATAAATAAAATCAAACTATGCACTGATCTTCTGTCTCTAATATATGATACCCACCCCCAATAGTTTTTATTACTATTTTTAGAATTCTTTATAAAATGTATTGTAATTCACATTACCAGTCACTGTTTATGTTTATGTTTTATTCAAGTTATAGGGAATAAATGAAACTATTTCAATTATTTCTGGGAACTGAAATACCTTACTTTTGACTATGGCTAAATATTATTCTGATATGTTAAATAAACCTGGACAAGTCTAATAGTACAGAAAGTAGGACACTACTTGCGTGTGATCAAACCAGGTTTAATTCCCAGCACTTCCTATGGCCCTCTGAACCTGTCAGAAGACAGCCCTGACCACAGAGTCAGGAGAAGGCATTAGGGTCTCTGGGTCTGGTTAAAAACAACCCACAAGAAGCAAGCAAAAAAAAAAACAAAAAAAACAAAAAAAACAAAAAAAACAAAAAAAACAAAATCTATAACATAGGGGCTATATTCTTCCTACATGATAATATTATCTGATTGTTTTCTAAGACATTAGCCCTATATTTATTTATTTTACCAAGACCATAAATATCAGTGAGATCATATGATTTCTCAACTGAACGAACACTACAGTATTAACTGCTTCTTTAAAGAATTTTAAACTGCAGCTATACAGCTAGAAAACCATAATAATGATAATAGAGATAATAGTAGTCATGATCATCACTGGTAGATTAGCCTGATAGGTCCTTTTTTTATTTATTTAAAACATTCTAATGTTTGTCTTAGGAAGAAAGAATATGAATTTAGTTTCAACCTAAGCATACTCTGGATTGCCTTTCAATGTCCTATTGCTGCTCACTGTCTTCTGTCAAAACTTTCCCCTGTGTTCCTGTGCTTTAGTCACAGACAAGAGGGAAAAATCAAATATATTTCGTTTCAAATAGTCAGTTTTTCATTTCATTTAAAAAATTTTTTTTGTTTTGGTTTTTGGGCTACACCCAGTGATGCTCAGGGGTTAGTTACTCCTGGCTATGCATTCAGAAATTGTTCCTGGTTTGGGGACCATATGGGATGCCAGGGATAGAACCCAGGTCTGCCCTGGGCAGCCACATACAAGGCAAATGCCCTACAACTGTGCTATTGCTCCAGCACTAAAATTATAATTTTTTTAAATTTTGGCCACACCCAGTGTCGCTCAGGGGTTACTCCTGGCTATGCACCTAGAAATCGCCCCTGGCTTGGGGGACCATATGGGACGCCAGGGGATGGATCCACCATCCTTCCTAGGCTAGCACTGGCAAGGCAGATGCCTTACTACTTGTGCCAATCGCTCTGGCCCCATCCAGCCCTAAAATTATTTTTAAAGTAATATTGGTTTACAAGAGTCTAAATGTTTTATATTTTAGGGGTATAGATTACCATACCACACTATTGGTTGTGATGCTTATAGAAATTCTGACTTTGCATATGATAGTGCCATAGGGAAGAATAAACTCTAATAGGAATTGATGCAGTCATCAATTTTATTCTTACAGATTCAGTCTTGGTTTATAATCTAAATGAGCAATGCAGCTGTAGGTGAGACAACACTCATTTAAAAGAAATACTTGGCAGACCCAGCTCTAAAGTATTTACAGCTGTTGGAAAGAGTGCTTAGGTTTTTACTTCCTGTTTTGCATGTGGCTCATTCTGCTCATAGATTCAAGAAGAATTTATAAGAAAATATTTTTAGAAAAAAGAAAATATTCTATATTATCAGTTTTCAATATTTTGAAAAGATGATTTTTTTTTAGTTTCTCAGATTTTCTTAACAAGACTCTATATACTTGAATAATTCAGTGGATTCCATTTAATTGGCAACCAAAAAAAACTCTGACATTTTAATTGAGAAAAGTGTAAGATAAAATAATGTAGTTTATGGCTTTCTAATTTAATTACACTGCAGTTACAATAGAACAATGTAATATTTTGAAGATAGAATGAGGAAAGTCCCAATTTGCAAATCATGTCTTTATGGGGTTAAATTAATGTTTCTCAGCTAGAATTCTACCTTTTTCAAAATTCAAAGATTCTGCTCTATTAGTCATTAAAGTTGTTTTGTTACCACACTTGGCAGTATGGGACCCATATTGTGCCACCGATCAAATCAGGACTCACATATGTAAGATCTGACCTTCAACCATTCATGTCATCTCCCTGGCCCTATAGATGACAATTTTGTTTGTTTGTTTGTTTGTTTGTTTTTGGGTCACACCTGGCATTGCTCGGGGGTTACTACTGGCTCTAAGCTCAGAAATCACTCCTGGCAGGCTCAGGGGACCATATGGGATGCCAGGATTCTAACCACCATCCTTCTGCATGCAAGGCAAACACCTTACATCCATGCTATCTCTCTGGCCCAAGATGACAATATTTTTATGTTTATTATTTAATTTTTAAAGATTAGAACATTTTTACTATATTTTCAAACATAAATGGAAACTTGGGTTTTCAGGTTCTTTAATAATTGCTATTTTTTGAGTTATTTAAAATGAAAGGTTATTAACATGTATAGCAGTGCTGCAAAGGCTTAGGTGTAACGTTATGTGACAGACATTTTATTCTTGACATTTCGTTAAGAAGTACAAGGAAAGAGTAGAAAAATGACTTGCCCATGCTGACATAACAGAAGTTTTTCAAAGCTAGAATTCTAAACTAAGCTTTCTAAAATCCTAATCCTACCTATTTAATCACTCTTCTATAGCATCTCCGTCTTTGTAGAAAGGATCATTTATGTGGAACCTTCAATATATTAAATGAAGTTCTTGACTCAGGCTCATTTGATATACAGGCAGCGATGTTTCTCATAGGCTATTTGATTGCTTCTGAGGGAAATATAATCATTTGTCCAGCACTTGACAATCATTTATTTTATTTCCTTTTTTGATCACAAATAGAGTGGTACATTTTGTCACTGTAAATTGTAAAACTTGAGTCAATGCTCCAATGGTTCTCATGTTCATGCAGCTTGATGTGATATATGAAAGAACATTAACTGATAAGGTAGAAAGACTTGGAGCCAGTGGTTTGATTTCTACTCCTGGTTCCTTTATTTTTAATTTATTTTTAAGCACTATTATTTGCTATGTTAATTATAGGTCTCTGTCTCTCTCTCTCTCTTTTTTTCTCTCTGTCTCTCTGGCTCTCTCTGTCTCTCTGTGTCTCTCTCTCTTTCTCTTGTTCTCTCTCTTCCATAAAGAGATTGGAGGAATTCTAAATGTGATTGCATGTAAAGCACTGAGAAAATATATAAATTACAACTAGCTACTGAATTAAGGACATTTTCCTGCCATGCCCTGTCTCTTCTGAGGCTGAATTTTAAACTCAGGTTATTGACAGTTTTACATAATTGCTATAAAATCCAAGAGGAACTAAAATTGTCAGTATAATTCAGGCAATTCGTTGTCTGCATAGTGATATTTTATACCTCAGATAAGAGTTACTGATATATTTGTAAGCCATTATAAAACAGAAAGAAATTTCTTTGGATGATATTTTTGCTATCCACTGTACCTTTCTCTGACTATAGTGAGACTTTATGTCTATTCTACAAAATTGTATTTTCCAGCACACATTTTTCCCAGTTGCTAAGAGAGAGCTAAGTTATAAATTAAATATAACAATTAAATTTATATAAGTATATAAATTAAATATAACAATTAAATTATAAGAATTAGGTGTATAATTATGTCTAGCAGTTAAGTATCACTTAATTCTTTATACTTATACATTCTGATCTTTGACAGAATATGTGACTCTATGTTAGAGTGCATATGCATTCCTACTTTCAATGCCATCTTCAACATGCTGAACATCGAAATGCCTTTATTTAATGATCTTTAGATATTTTTAACAATTTCTTTGTTCTTATGGGAATGCTATAAATTCTTATTAATCTAAATGTATATCTAATTCTTATTTTAGAAGAGAAGTATTTGGGGTATGGATGATTAATTTTCTTGAGGTCAAATTAATCCTGTCAGTCTCTAGATAAAATATTTTTTGAGATATTTTGACTTTCTGATTAATATCACTGATATATCTTGTTGGAAAATTGCATAAATTAAAATTTATTTTACACAATTCGTGTATGATTACATACTAATAAATGAAGTTTTTTATTTAAAGCCAACACCATCCATTTATTTATATGTCTTGATCAATTAAAAGCAATTTAAAAGTGAACCATTATATTTTTCTCCTTCTCTTGCAGATATTTCAATAATGATTAATAATAGCAGAATTACTGTTGGAACCATGAAATAGCTTAAATGAATGTAGCCACCATGCATAATGTCCCAAGTTCTATATTTGGATCTTTGGAAATGACCTTTAGACCCCCAAAATAATATAAAATAGAATCTATTATTATAATAATAAATAAATAATGAAAATATAGAATTATATGTTAATACTACATTTATGAGCATATACTATTGAATATGATTATTTATTGAATAGATTATTTTAAATGCATATGATAGTATTATGAACATATGCTATAGAATATATTAATCTCTATGAACTTTATATAACTTTAATTTTATCTTAGAAGGATTATTTTGGCCACACTCAGTAATTCTCAAAACTCGAGGCAGTATTCAGGGGACCACATGTGATGCGAGGGATTTAAATAAACCTCCTGTATTATATGTTTTTGGTACCAAGCTTTATTCAGCTTTATTTTAGTCAGATAACATACCACTCATCATCCACTTTGAATAACTAACTTTTTTAGAGGGGTCCATATACAAATCCTCCAGTTTCTGAGTGGAGATGGCACTCCCAGCTTCAAAGACAGAGCCACTTATCTAATTAACCACTTTAGAACATCTAATTAGTTTGGTGGTAGATACTTCCTGGGTTTGAAATATTTTTTCCTTTTACTTAAACACCATGATTACAAAGTTGCTCATGATTGAGATTCAGTTTTAAAATGTATACCACCCTTCTCTCATGAACATTTTCTATCACCAGTTTCCCTCCCACCCTCCCCTGTTTCTGGGGTTGGCAGTTTTCTCATTTATCAATCTCTCCCTTTTTTTTTAGACACTATGGTTTACATTATTGTCAATGAATGGATGCCATGCATATTGCTTTATCCCCATTTAACACCAGTTATTTCCCAGAGTGATCAGTTCCATTATCATTGTCATAGTGGTTCCTTCTCTCCTCTAACTGTACTGCTTTGCTATTTGTGTCAAGCTTCCAGGATTTGAAATTTGATTTTACTCAGAGTACATACATAGTCAACAAGTTAGTTTATATTTGCTTTCGGAAGACACAAAATTTCAGGGTAGGAGGCAATGAACTTTATTGCCCATGATGCAGACAGAAACAAATATCTAACATGAATTACAATGCCAGAGAGAGGTAGTCCAGGGCTTAAAATACTGGTTTTGTAAACAGCTATACCAATTCAATCCCTGACACCAGATGTGGTGAACTGATATCAGTTTAATACCTGAACACCACCAGGTGTGATCTCTTAGCACAGCACTAGATTTAAGCCTGAACACTATGAGCATAACTAAATACAATTTAAAACAAAAAAATTTAAATTTACCTTTTTATTACTTGTTTTGTCCTGGTTGTCATGGACAAGCATCACAGGAACTCATATGGATGCTGCAAACTCTAAGTTTGTGTCACAGTTGAGGGAGGTGGATTTGAGGTCATTGCTTTATGAAAAACAGAATACAATCCTTTTCTTTGTCCTTGAAAAATATACTTTCTGGTCACTCTAGATTGCTTGCTGATAAAGCAGCCTCAAGAAACAATTCAAGAAGAGGGTGGTAAGGGCCAACCACTCTGGACATTTCCAACAAGATATATGAAGAGCAATAAAAGAAACCCCAAGGAGTACTTTCCTATGGATAAATAAATCTCAGATAATCCATGAAGGAGAATCATATATTTCCTTGAAACGTGCATCTTGAAAAAGGCATGTTTCAGTTGCTGTATCCGTTCACATAAAGAAATAGCACATTTGAGAATAGAGCAAACACAGTACAAGTCAGAGGTGATAAAAGAGACTAAAGAAAGGATCACTGTGAGTTATGGATTAAGTATATGCCAAAGCCAAATCTTCCTCAAAACCTTTCAGTGATGTAAATAGCTAGATATTCATTCAGGCATCATGACTGATAATGATTTGTGTTGTGCAGTCATTGTCTAATCACAATAAACCTAGAAAGGTGGAAGTATTACCCCAAATTTTGCTTTGGGTAAGATTAACTGACCCAATAGGACAGAACACGTGAAACAGAGCTTTGTCCTCTTTGTGCTCTTTTAAATAGATATTTTTAAAATCCTTTAGTGTACTTTATAAATACTGAGACTAAACTTAGACCCTAATAAAACAAAGTCACTTTGTTGAAGCATAGGCAATATATCGTTCATAAATTATTGACTGATACTGAGACTGGGTTTGTGAGCCACTTGTTAAAAAATATCTGCCTAAGGGCCGGAGTGGTGGCTTAAGTGGTAGGACATTTGTCTTGCGTGCACTAACCTCAGATGGACAGTGATTCGATTCTCCCTGCATTCCATATGGTCCCCCAAGCCAGGAGTGATTTCTGAGCACATATCCAGGTGTAACCCCTGAGCATCACCGAGTGTAGCCCAAAAAGAAAAAAAATATTTGCCTTAAACCAGGAAGATGGTTCAAAGAACTAGAGGAACTAACTAGTACACAGAGACCCAGGTTCAATTCCTAATGCTTCTTGTGCCTTAACCCCCCCCCACAGTGTACCTGGTGGGCCTCAGTACTGCTGGGCCTGAGCAGCACCAAAGGCATAGCCCCAACCCTAGGAGCACTAAAGTTGCAAAGTCTTGAACTATATCACTCTCTAAGCATTGCCTGAGAGATGGGCAACCACAAATGTTTTAAAAATTGTTATAGGGAGTTGGGGAGATAATACAGAGGCTTAGGTGCTTGCCTTTCATATAACCTTTTCATATTACCTTTCATATAATCACAGTTTCTTTTTTTCCTTTAAATATGTGTATTTTTTCTTTTGTCTCTTTTTTTTTATTGTGACTGAAGTTCATTACACAGATGGTACATAGTAACAATGAATGAAGGGCATTCCCACCACCAGTGTTGTTCTCCCTCCACTACTGTTCCCAGCATGTCTCCCTCATCACCCTCCTTTACCCCCCAGAATCCTACTGCAACTGGTCTCCGCCTTATAGCTTGTAACAGGTTGGGTATCTATTCTGTTTGGTGTTCCAGTCTGGTTATTTTTTATTTACACTACATGTTCATATGACTGGTCCTGGTATCATTCTTTCCCCCCTCAATTTATGAGGCTGAATGATTCAAGTTATGCTATTCTGTTGAAGATAAAAGGTTAAAGAAGAAAAGAAGAAAAAATTTGGTATCAACTACTAAAAAAGAAAAAAATATCACCGAATAATATCCACAAAAGTGAAAATGAAAAAAAAAGAGTGGAAGAAAAAAGAGAAGAAAAATAATATCAAAAAACAAACAAAAAATAAAACAAAACAAAACAAAACCAGAAAAAGTGCTGCAGTGGCAGGGTTTGGTGTTACCCCATTTTTTTTTGTATAGGCACACTAAGTATTGGGGAAGGAAGGAAATTCCCGTGCCCTAAGAGATTCAGGGTTTCTCCACTCTTGAAGCATATCTCCACTCTTGAAGCATATTGTCATGGGAACAACCACTGGCTCCATACCTTCTCATTGCCATTCCCAGGTTGTTTTTGTTGTTGTTGTTGTTGTTGTTTTGTGGTGTCCAGGAACCTTTCCTCTCGGTTGTGGATGAGAAAATAAGGCCACTGTAGCAAGTAATCTTGGTATTTGTGCAGGTGCAGGTCCTAGGACAAGGCTTTAAGGTTCTAGAGGTACTATTCCATACCATAGTTTCTTTAGCCATTCATCTGTTGAAGGACATCTTGGTTGTTTCCAGATTCTGGATGTTGTAAATAGCACTACAATGAATATAGGTGAGAGGAAGACATTTTTGTATTGTGTTTTTGTGTTCCTAAGGTATATCCCTAGAAGTGGTATAGATGGATCAGATGAGAGGTCAATTTTCAGTTTTTTGAGGAATTTCCTTTTTTGGGGGGGGGCACACCAGTGACGCTCAGGGGTTACTCCTGGCTATTCGCTCAGAAGTCGCTCCTGGCAGGCACGGGGGACCATATGGGGAGCCGGAGCCGGGGGATCCAACCGAGGTCCATCCTAGGTTAGCGCAGGCACCTTGCCTCCAGCGCCACCACCCGGCCCCCAGGAATTTCCATATTGTTTTCCATAAGGGGTGGACTAGATGGCATTCCCATCAGCAGTGGATGAGAGGTCCTTTCTCCAGTCACATGCAAAAAAGCAAACTTAGACTTCCATCTAACACCATGCACAAAGGTCAAATCCAAATGGATTAAAGACCTTGATATTGACCTGAAACAATAGGGTATATAGAACAACATGTAGGCAAAACACTTCATGACTTTGAGACTAAAGGCATCTTCAAAGAAGAGAAATCACTATCCAAACAAGAGGAAGCAGAGATAAGCAGGTGGAACTATATTAAGCTGATAAGGTTCTGCACCTCAAAGGAAATACTTCCTAGTATACAAAAGCCACTCACAAAATGGGAGAAACTATTCACACAATACCCATCATATAAGGAGCTAATATCTAAAATATATATGGTACTGACAGAACTTAAAGAGAAAAAAAAACATCTAACCCCATCAAAAAATGAGGGGAAAATGCAAATGGCCAAAAGACACATGAAAAATGCTCCACATCACTAATCATCAGGGAGATGCAAATCAAAATAACTATGAGGTACCATCTCACTCCACAGTGTATATTAAATTTGAAGATTATTTAGTGATGTAACTACAAATGAAAGTAATGATCTTATTCTGGGGGCCGAGTGACAGCACAGCAGTAGGGCATTTGCCTTGGATGCGGCTGACCCTACACATATCTGGTTCTATCCTTGGCATCCCATATGGTCCCCCAGGAAATCGCCTGGAGTGATTTCTGAGTGTATAGCCAGGAATAACCCCCGATTGTCACTGGATGTAGCCCAAAAACCAAAAAAAAATCTTATTCTTCAACAATATCTATTGTGAGGAATAATAAAATTTAATAAAGCCAAAAACCAATGGTTCCAAGTTCAGATAGAGACAGGGTAGGAAGGGGGTCCTTCAGTGAAAGGAGTTAAAACAGTCTTAAAATTCTATTTTAAAATTCTTATTTCTGAAGTTCCTTTTTATTTAATTAAAAAAGTCATGTGTGTGTGTGTGTGTGTGTGTGTGTGTGTGTGTGTTTAAGTTCAGATCCCAGAGATCATACCTACATAAACTTAAAAAAGACATACAGTCATTTGCTTGATTTACTATGTACAGTGGCTTCTTGGATATGAAAAAGCATATTCAATTTAATTATTCACTTTGAATAGACATTTTGTCACTTCTAATAATATTAGCTAGGTTAATGACTTGTTTAAGGGTAATAAAGAAAGTACACAGTGAGAACTGTTGTTCATCAATATTTGGACAGTTCTTCCCAAAATAGTCATGTAGTCACATGTGCTGTTGTACAATATTTTCCTTGGATTTTTTCTTTATAAATTTAAATGGAATACTAATTTTTGTAATAGAAGTATTATTGTTTATAAAATTCAGAACTCTTTACAAAATATTAAAAAATATCTTCATCACAGTTTTTCTCCTAAAGACTGATATGTAGTCTTTTAAATTTTAAAAGCTGTGAGCACTTGTAATATTTATCTGTTCTTTATTATTAGTGCAGGTCAGTGTTAAGAAGGAACATGAAGTTGAACCCCATTGCATAGATGTGATCCAATCACACTCTATTAATTGTCTTTCCTTTATATTTCTCACCTTCTAAATTGAAGACCTGAATCAATCTGACTTAAAGATATACTAATAGTTTATACATTTAAGCATATGATCACTGAAAAATTTTGGCTGCATCTCTGTTTTTGAGAAAAATATTTATAGACTATTAATATTATTTTACATATAATATATAAATATTAAACAACTCTAATTGTGTTTAATATATTGACAATACTAAAGTTCTTTTCAGAATATACATTTTGTCAAAATCTGTTTTCTTTAATATAATTTGTCCTTTTAAAATAATGTAATTCAATTAATAACATGGCAATTAGGTATTTTGAAATTTTAATCCAATTGGTTACTTAATTCACAAGAATTTCTCAATTTTTCATTATAAAATATAAATATAAATATATACTTTTAATATAAAATATAAAATAAAAATATTTTACTTTTTTTAGTTGAAACCAGAAGTTTGACTATTTCACAAACTTTTAATGACTGAACACTGTAAGTCCTGTCACTAAATACTTAATACAGTAATAAGCAATTACTTCAAGCTTATTTCTACATCTGCCTTCCTTACATATGTCTGTAAGATGGCATATGTAAGAGGTTCTTACAAACTAAAAACTATATATGTTGTGCACCTGAGTGCAGGATAAACTTTGCATTACAACACTTTATTTTTTATATATTTACTACTGTAACAATTATATATGTGACTATTTAGTTCTTATTTCAGTTGAGTATCTACCCTCAGATGTGGTATATTGGAATAGAAAAGCTAATGAAAAATAGTTACAGAATGTAATTATACTACCTAAGTGGTGTTTTTTCATTAATATAAGATTGATATAGGGGCCTGGGAGATAGCATGGAGGTAAGGTGTTTGCCTTTCATGCAAAAGGTCATCACTTCGAATCCCGGTGCCCCATATGGTCCCCCGTGCCTGCCAGGAGCAATTTCTGAGCATGGAGCCAGGATTAACCCCTGAGCACTGCTGGGTGTGACCCAAAAAACACAAAAAAAATTGATATAAATAAGAAAGTTCTATAATGATTTTTATCATATTTTTTGAAATATGTGATTTTTAAAACGTTTTTCATAATATATTCTAGAACTCCTGGCATTTTTTCCCTCAGGTAAAAACTATACATTCAGCATTTTTGAACAATGGTGAAGGTTAAATTAGATGAAGCATCAAAGGTTTTCAAATATAACCACGAGAAGATGACTGAGAAATTATACTCTGGACACAGAGATGTCACCTTTAAGAGAGATAGATAGTTCACTGTCACTAAATTAATACATTTTAACTTCCCCTATAAATCTTGTTTTATTGAGTCTCTTATCCTGAGGTAATGCTCATCACCTTAGAACCAAAGAGGACCCAGTCTTTAATTATAAGGCATTTCAAAAAAGCTTAGATCAGGAAAAGCAATGGTAAGATGGCATGTACATTTGTTCAATACTTTTTTCTGTTTCAGTCCATCAGGAACTAAGACTGCAGTCTATGTTATACTTTTACTTTAGCATAAAGGTAATAAAACGTAGGTGTAACATTTTTTTTTTATAATAAATGAGGTTTACAAGGAAAGAAACAGTGCAAGGTATAAACACAGGAAAGGTTGCCAAAAAGAGAACCTGTGAGTGGGCAAGCAGTCGAGATATTCCTACATCCTCTCAGGCCACTGAAACAAAGGAAAATCTCTGAGGCAGTCTGGAGCATGGTAAGCTCACTGTTGAAATAGACCAACAAGTTGGTGAACTCTTATAGAATGGTCAATAAAACCCAGAGACATGCAATCTACAGAGGTGAGTGAGGCCCTCACTAAATGAGAGGTTATGTCACATAAACTTCAAAGTTGTAGACTTCAGGGCACAAATAGAAACAATGCACAAACAGAAGCGTGTAGGTGGACCAAATACATAGGAAAGTCACCTCGTTTTCTCCTCCACTAGAATGCACAAATGTATACCCAATATTCACTCTAGTGCCATTTTATTTTATTTTATTTTGGAGACTCACTAAAAGTGCTCAAGTCTTATTTCTGGCTTTGCACTCCTGGCAGGCCTAGATACCATATGTGGTCTCAGGGATCAAAACTATGTATGCTACATGCAATACAAGCATCCTATGCACTGTGCTATTGCTCTGACATTTTTAATGCTATTTTAGTATTGACAGATAAGAGGAGGAGACCAGTTGAGAAACTAGGGAATGTGAATGAAATTTGGAAAATATTCTGAAAATGATTATTTCAAGGATTAGCTATCATTTAGACTTGGACAATTATGTTTCCCTATAAAATTAACTCTCTGCTATCTATCAACAAAAATGCTAATTTATCTTTAATATGGATTTTGATGAAAACTGAACAAAAGTTAAAGAAGTTTACTAAAGTAAAAGTCAAGTATCTTCCTCATTCTAGAAAACTATCAATGAAAATTACTTTAAAATGATAAAGCACTATGTAAGTTTGATGGCTATTAATGCTCTGTAGGAAAGGCACATAGCCATAGAACTTCATGGAAGTCCTAATGAAGGATATTTTATGCAGACAATTCAAAGGATGGTGCCAAGATTTTCTTTAGCTCTCTTCAAGTCACTGTATTTCAGTTAGAAGTAAGTTAGATGAGGCAAAATTCTTTCTTCTACTTTACCTCTCTTTTTTTCTTCTGTTTTCTCTATTTTGAACTGCATCTTTCTTTTTTAAATAGTATCTTTATTTAAACACCATGATTACAAATATGATTGCAGTTGGGCTTCAGTCATAAAAAGAAAACCCTCTTCACCAGTATAACATTCTGACCACCAGTGCCCCCACTCCTTCCCAAACCCTACCTGTATTCGAGACAGGCATTTTACTTTTCTCACTTATTAACATTGTAATGGTAGTTGTTACTGTATCATTTCTCTAACTGCACTCGCCAGTCTTTGAGGTGAGCTTCATGTCATGAGTTGGTCCTTTCTGCCTTCATCTCTAGCCACTATTACAATAATATCTTTTATTTTTCTAAAAACTCATAGATGAGTGAGACTATTCTGTGTGTTTCTCTCTCCCTCTGATTTATTTCACTCAGCATAATAGTCCATGCCCATCCATGTATAGAAAATTTAATGACTTCATCTCTTCTGACAGCTGCATAATATTCCATTGTGTATATTCACCACAGTTTCTTTAGCCATTCATCTGTTGAAGGACATCTTGGTTGTTTCCAGAGTCTGGCTATTGTAAATAGTTCTTCGATTAATTTTTTTTCTCTTCTCTTCTTCTTTTCCCTTCCCTTCCCTTCTCTTCTCTTTTCTTTGGAGAGTGGTGGGTTTGGACCACATCTGGTGTTGCTCAAGGGCTACCCTTGGCTTTGTGCTGTGCACAATAGACCATGAAGTGCCGAGGATTAAACCCTAGCCTTCCACATGCAAAACATATGACATAGCCCTTTGAACAATCCATTTAACACATTTTCTTCCTTTTCTCAACATTTACTTCATCCTGTTAATAATATGCCTCTTCTGGTACCCATTTTATAAGGGTCCCAGTAACCCATTTTCTATTCATAAGGAAGAGCTAAAACCCAATTTCACTGCATGATTTTGCTGTTAGGTATATGCAACAGCATCAAAGTATCTTAAAACTTCTTTAGAATCATACCAAATAAAAATACATAAATATGCAAGAATAGATTTTTGGGGGAGTCACACCCAGCAGTGCTCAGGGGTTACTCCTGGCTCTATGCCCAGAAATCACTCCTGGCAGGTTCGGGGGATCATATGGGATGCCAGATTCGAACCACCATCCTTCCACATGCAAGGCAAATGCCCTTGCCTCCATGCTATCCCTCTGGCCCCAAGAATAGATTTTTGTTGTTGTTGTTGTTGTTGTTGTTGTTGTTTTGTTTTTTAGGCCACACCCAGTGACGCTAAGGGGTTACTCCTGGCTATTCGCTCAGAAGTCGCTCCTGGCAGGCACGGGAGACCATATGGGGAACCGGGGGATCGAACCGCAGTCAGTCCTAGGTTAGCGCAGGCACCTTAACTCCAGCGCCACCGCCCGGCCCCCAAGAATAGATATTTTAAATATCCAGGTTGACAGTAATACTGCCAAGTTTCAAAAGCAACTTAGTATATCTATAATAAACCACTTGATTTGGAAGAAAAAATCTCCTTGAGATAATTATATAAAACCTAGTTAACTCTTACACTTGTATAACATAGCATGTAATTTTACTAATATAATGTTTAAAATAAATTATTCACTCCATTTGATGCTTCAGTATACAATTTTACCCCAGTTCACCAGTTGGGAGCTGGATTAAATAGTATTCAGATTAGTTAAAGCCCATTTGTTATGTCTTTAAAAATATTAGAAAGACAAATATCTAACCTTAGTCTTAATGAGAACTATGAAGCAGCCTATAATTATAAGACATTCAAAGGCATCTGAAGTTCCCCTTCCCACACATACTCCACTTAGGTTTCTAAAATTATTGCTAGCGTATGTTGGAATATATGGCTTTTTATTTGTTTTGATACAAAAATGAAACTGCTCTAAAATTGGCTGAAAGATTTCTTTAATAACTACCTTCCTAAATTCTTCCAGATTTGAAAATGAATATCAATGCATCTCTGACCATAAAGCCTTTTATTTCTTATATATGAAATTTCACTCCCCGCCTCACTCTCTTTTCTGACCCCCTCCCTATACTTCTATTATCATTCCCTGGGATATAAATCAGCAATTACTTAGCTCCCACAATAAAACCTGAGGTCATAAATGAAAGCAGGCAGTAATTTAATCTGTGAGAAACTGAGATATCATCTCATTAGTTTGGTGACAACAACAAACCATACAAAGTGCTACTCAGTACTCTGCTTCTTATTCATAGGAATCAAAGTTTTTTTCCTCAGTTTATCTCTCTTTCTCTCTCGAAATAACAGGCTTTAATAAATGAGAGTTGCAATGATAGCTCAGTGTAACAGACCTGGCATCCCACAAGGTCCCCTGATCCTATCAGGAGTGATCCTTGTACTTCAGATCCAAGAGTAAGTCCTGACCTCCATTGGGTGTGCCCAGAAGCAAAAATAAACTTGACATTTGTAAAATATTTAAAAAAGTAATCTAAAATAGATTTTTAAAATTTAAGTAAAACAAAGAAACCAAATAAATGTCTGTACATGTGTAATTAAAAATAATACACAGGGGCAGGGCGGTGGCGCTGGAGGTAAGGTGCCTGCCTTGCCTAAGCTATCTTAGGACGGACCGCGGTTCGTTCCCCCGGTTTCCCATATGGCCCCCCAAGCCAGGAGCGAATTCTGAGCGCATAGCCAGGAGTATCCCCTGAGCGTTACCGGGTGTGGCCAAAAACCAAAAAAAAAAAAAATACACAAAAGTAGGGGAATTCAAATGACAAAGTCAGACAACTTGCAACAATATAATAACATCTGTTTATTTAGCTAACATTGCAAAGGTAACAAGTTAAGAGCACTATTTGTATCCTCATAAGAGGACAAATTATCAGGACTTTGATTAGTAAATTTCACTGTTCTTAACCATTAAAAATTTTAAGGAGAAACAGTATTATTAAGGGAGAGATATAAGCCTCCTGACTTATGATTAAAAGCATATTTTGTTCATTAGTTTAACAAATAATAGGGACATTTTAACTCTTGGTTGCTGCTTTTAGGAAAGCACAATGTTCTTGAAGCAGATATACACAAATCTTATTTTCCATAGTGATTTTACACATTGTATAACATGTCAGTGAGAGAATCTGAGGATCCCAGATTTAGTATTTCTAGGTGGTTGCAATATACTCTGAATTACTTTAACAATTAGCCAACAAACAGGTGTTCAGGGTCTACTATGTACAAGCCAGCATACTAAAGCAATACACGATATATAAAGAGTGAAGATATTGATCCTTGCCTTGCTTACTTGGCAAGATTAGACACAGATACAAAATACTACTTTTAACGATGATGTGATGGTGACTAGATCATATGTTAGGATCACCACTGCTGGAACCTAAAGGAAGAAGGAAAATCCTTAGCAATGATTATAGTCGCTCTAAAGTCAGCTTTCTTAGTACCAGGTGAAAGTGTAACCACCTTGCACCCTCTTATCTGAAAATGTTTCAACCAAGTCTCACAGTTTTTCATTTGTCAGTTACTGATGGGAAATTGTTTCATGGAACCAGATAAGTTTTATATATTGAATATATTCAAAGAATACAGAGAATGATGTTGAAAGCAGTTCAGGACTTTCCACGTTGCTTGGGAAAAGCTATTCCACATTACTATTACTTTATAAGACAAACAAGAGACTACTTGGGAAAAGTATGAAAAACAAATCTTTAAATCGCTGGATACAAGCAAAAGTTAGAAAGCTAGAGGAAAGAGCAAAGATCAAAGGAGTTTTAGATGGCTTGGGGAGAGAGCTTGCTTCTTATTGCCACCCCAAATACCAATTACTACGAATCTCAAAGAAGCTCTAGGGTTAGGAAGATAGAGAAAAAAAAAAAAACGCAGAGACATGGTTTCAAACACCACAAATAAATAAATAAATAAATTTAACTAGAAAACACCGCTTGAAAGGCAGCAAGCCTGGGACCAGCAGACTAAGCACTTAGCCTGCAGGTGGCAGCGATGACCCAAAGAGCCTCACTAGGTTTGAGAGATGTCAGGTATTGGAGAAAAACAACAACAACAACAAAACAAACAAACAAAACCTCAGTAGGAAACTGAGTCAACAGTAACTCAACAGGGAGAATTGTGTGTGTGTGTG